>CBVK0100919882.1:0-30654 GCA_900067695.1 Picea abies | reverse complement strand
TTTCCTTGCAGTTGCCCGATCTATCATTTGGCATATTTCTCGGGATGATTGGACACTTTTGGTAGCAGGGAAGAATTATTCAAGGCTTCAACATTCTAGCAGGACGTGGCACTTTCCAGCTTGGAGGTTGAGCATTAGTACAGCTTAGATCTTCTTGATTTAGTCTTCATTGTGTATCCAGCCTTTGGAGGCTCATTTTGTATTGTCGAGAGAATTTTGTAGAAGCTCATATCTATTGGTTGTACAACCATCTGAGGTTTATGCCAGATCGGCCATCTATTGTATTGATCTTACATTACTCATAATAAAAAGGTTAGATCTTTGCTTGTGCTTCTACATCTTGAATATATTGTGATCTCCATGTGTTGATGAATCTTGTATGCACTTAAAAAGTCAATAAATTAGTAGTAGTTAGTGATTCCAAGAAATAATTTGGCTTGGGATCATTACATAGATATGACTCTTTAATTTAAATCTTTTCAACCATTAGCCACCTAGGACCCTCCTTGAAAGGGGCGAGGTGGAACCCAAATACCTATTATGTGGGTGGTAGAGGTTGGAATCCAAAATTCACGTGTGATCAAATCCCCTGGACAAGATTGCACAAAATACCTTTAATAATTGTTCAAGAGAGATAAGACTAATATAATAAAATGATTAGTAACAGGAAAGGATTTGCAGAGTCGTACTTAACTTTTAATTGAGGGATACAATATCCTTCTCTATTGCGATGAGTTGAGTAACATCCAAGACCGAAATGGGAGGAGGATCCCAAGACTCCCTGATGGGTAACCTCGCAATCACAGGGTCCCATCATTAGTGATAAGAACTATATTAAGTAAATTGAAAAACATTGCAGGAAAGAATATACAAATGACGATTACAGTGAAGTATGTGAGTTGCATAATGAGAATGGACCAAATAATTATTCTAATTGTGAGCATTGAAATTGGAAGGCATAGGTCTACTAGCACCATCCAAAGATAGAGTCTATCTAATACTGTCTGAGAAATATTTATTTAAATACAAAGAAACACAAGGTCAACATTATGTTGAATCACCAGACTCGTATGACCTTTATTATACTCTCAGACATTAAGAAAATTGGCATGAAAGGATGACCCAAATTTTAAAATATACAACGCGGGATACAAAGCATTTTTATTTGTGGCTATGCCGAATAAAACTTCGGAAAAACATTCAAATAAGATGTTATAGTCATAAGAATTCATCAAGTAGTTTGGGAACTGAGAACTTGAATAAAACCTTAATACCAGGTACCCAACAAGGGTAGGAAAACATTTATTCAAAACTTACCAAATGAGATTCCATATCGTGAATAATTTTTAATAGGCAGTCACCGCATCAATCCCTAACCTACCGAATGACTTATGGGCTATATTCTTGGTGAAGTCAGGAGGATACTCAACACCTAGTAATGGTGCAAAAAGAATTAATGGAATGTAAGAGACAACTAACCCTAATAGTAAATGACATATGAATTGAATGCTACATGTGTGAACTTGTTGGAAAAGGAACACAAATAACAGAATGTCAAAGATCTTGAGTATAATGTATAAAATTAGAGGAGCCACTTATCAGTAATGAGAACAATCCAAGGAGGAGATCCAAGCTACCATTCTCCCCATGCCAAGAAAGAAAAGAGAAACGAAGAGCCAACTTCAAAATAGTTTCACAAAAATGAAAAAGGAGTAACTGATGTAACCCTAAAGCTCACACCCCATGCATGATAAGTGTTTATAGTACAACAAGAGGTGTGGGCCATGTGATGGAACTAACTTGGCGCGTTTAGGTTGGACGGAGGTACAGGGATGGCCTTTTTTCTAACCTAACTCCATTAAGGGCCAAGTCAGAGGTTTAACTCTCGACTGTCATAAACCCTGCTCTCACATTTAATGAATTACAAAAGTGAAGGGCGGTTTCCTCGAAATCCTATGATTTGGAAATATTTAATCCATAACCACTACTAGTACAATTTAGCACCTAGTCTGGTTAGACGTCGCTCATATTTGGTAGGGTTAATGAATTGTTAGCATAGGGTTTCCCTTCTAACCATAAAAACTGTTATACCGTGTGTCAAACAAAAAACTATTACCCAACCAAAAATTATACAGAGAATGCCTGTTGATGGCTTTGGTCATGGATAGAAGAGCCAAAACCTTATGTTAAACCAACATATCACCAGGGTATTTAATCCCAACCCCAATACGTTATGTATAAGTTTTTTTCATATACTCTTGGAATTTAACCTTGCACACAGGTATGGAGGTGTGTTTTAGAGGAGAGGTTAGGAACCTGAGTCCTATGCCTATTTTAATTCCAAGTTAATACCAAGTATAAACTTATACCCACATATAAATGCTAGCATGACTTAAAAATTGAAAGAAAAATGCTAGATTGTGGGGTCTATCATTTTAGAAAAAAACTATATGCATTGGGTGTTATGTTGGGTAGTAATGTCATCATTGACATTCATAACTTAAGTAAACAATCATAGTTTAACAATGGAAATAGAAGGTTATTTCTTTTATTATAAGTCCATTTTTAAGGAATTGAAGGTTAATGTCGCTTTGAAGTTTTTTTTTTTATGACGAAATTGAGGTACATTACAAGTTTTCAAAAGGATTATTACTCATCATGTTTTCTTCTTGATGAGAAAGAGAAGAATATGTCTAGATGTTCTCATCAAGTAGAAGTGATATAATTCATCTTCATAATATGTCTCATCGAGATATTCTTCATTGGGATCTTCTTCAATATTTTCATCATAAATAGGATCAAAGAATTCATCATCTTGATCTTGATCTTTAATGATTTTGTAGACATTCTTGGTCATGGAGAGAGGTTCATCATAATTTGGGAAGTTTTTCTGGTACCCATACCTCTTGTTCACATCATTGTAAAATGATTTTGTTCCAAAATATACAATGTCCACTTTCCAAGATGAATTTAAGGTTGGCCTTTCCTCATGATGGTCAAGGATGGTGTCATATTTTTCTTCTATTTGTTCAAAAAACTAGCCAGAAAGTCTGTGCTAGGACAAAATTCTATTAGTTGTTCAAAAAATTATTCATCTTACTCTATGCTTTCCTTGAGGAACTCAAAACTTTCCCGATTGTTCCTTTCAACTTCTTTTATTTCAATTGTTCTTTCAATAAAATCTGAAAGAAGGTTTTCTCTCAAACATTCAATAGGATCAAGGTCAAAACCTTCTCTTGAAAATTCTTCTGGTCCCCAACGTTTAAGGAAATCTCTGATGAGGATCATCAAAGAAGATATACTTCTTGGCTTGCAAGAATTCTTGATCCAATCCATTTGTTATTTTTTCAAGGATAGAAAGAACAACCATAGGCATACATCTTCATGTAGTACATTCGCATAGTAGATGCATCTAGAAATTCAAAAATGTGTGTTATGATCCAATGTAATGTACCCCAAATTTCATTAAATAAAAAAAAATCAATCGGGCAATTAATATCTATCAAATTATTGAAATTGTTCATGACACACAAATTATTTCCTTATAAATCTAACTCACTGTTGATGCACATAATTTTTTTTATATACTAGACTAATCATCCAGTATGAGGTTTAGTGTTAAAGTAAGAAATTACTATTACTATCCATTAAATAAATCCATAGCCATCTCATTTGATTAACTCAAATTCTATCCTCCTTGCCATTGCATTAAAGTCTTAATTCTGATTACATTGTTAGAAAGGTACTAGGACTATTTAGGTCCAGTATAAAGTTTGAATTCATAACATGTTAAGTTTCATTGAACGTATAAGAATCATACCCATTAATGCCATAACAATGCCCCATCCAATTATTATAAACTAGGTTATGTATACAATATATATTACATATGTCGAGACTTTATGTAAGAACTATGACTATAAAGTTATGACCCTATCAAAATATGAAACTTAATCATTCTAGTCCATAGTCCACGCACTAGGTTACAATAATCCACCCTAATAAACATTCTCCATAGTAAAAGCGAAAGTAACACATGATATGTAATGTGGATTATGAAAGAAGTTCTACCAATTTGTAGCTAATATCAATTCGACCTTTGGTTACCTATCTACTCCAAAAATTAAGTGATTCTTATAACATAAATAAGTGGATGTGAGGTTAGGTCTGGACCTAGGACAATGTTTGGTTTTGTCATTTACTCAGGTTGAGTCCATTAATTGAGGATTGACCAACCTAGTACCCCCTAGGCCTACCACTGTAGTGAACCGCCTACTATGGGATCGAAAATTAAGATAAATCACATGGCTAGGAGTGGGGTGGTGTACCTGACACTCCTCCCCACCATTGAGGGACTCGAGGTGCTATTAATCCCTTTGTAACTATTCTCTTCAGTCTCATTTCTCTTGGTCATTTGACTGTTTTCGTTTTGCAACTCATGCTAGCACTCAACTCTATTAAGGAATTCGACACCAGAGATAGTATTCAGATCTATGAAGTATCTCCAAAGGCACAATAAGTACTCTATTACCCCTATACGAAAATTTTAAAAGTATTCTTATGTGGTTTAGGTGTTGTTCCTTTTCAATTGTGCTCTGTGTGAATCCCTTCTTGTGAAATTTAGTCTCATGTACAAATCCCTTTGTAAACATTCATTGTCTCATATAATATATGATCTCTATGGAATAATTTTCTTTGAATAAATAAACCCATTACTCTCTGTGGAATACCCTCTCTATCCAGGCGACATGTGCTCTCTGTGAAAAGAAAACTATATTTATTTAAATACAATGTACTCTGTGTGTTTCATCTCCTCTATCTATGCATTGAATATTCTCTGAAGAATAGTTTCCTTTGAGTAAATAACATATCATAATCTTTGTGGGATAATATATATTTACAATACTTTCCTTTTGTGAAGAGAATCCTCTGTCTATGCATCATGCTTCTTTGTGGGGAAAGTTCTTTGTAACATAACTACTCTTTGTAATCTTTATTCACACAGGTTTTCAGACTACATAGGTTTAATAGACCCACGACCTTTTTCCAGGGTTACTATGTAAGGAGACACTGTAAATACGAGATATGGGTGAAGGTCGATACTGAATGCAGTTAAGATGTTGTAATTTTTGTCAATCCCGGACCTGGATGTAGTCCATGAAGCTTCTTGTATTAAAACCTTTAATACAGTTCTTTTTGAGGTTAAATTTGTATTTGAAATCTTTATGTATGTTTTTACTGATTAATGATTTTCTTAAATACAGAACCCGTGGAGTGAGTATTACTGCTAAAGGTTAATGATTTTCCTCGTAATATTTGTTCTGTATACTTATTTTATCTAACAAATATATTCCTCTGAACTCATAAAAAATCTAGGTCAATCAAAGGAAAACGGACAATAATCCTTATTGATATTTCACCCACCATAGTTATCTTTCCATCTGAGTAAAGTAGGTATCTTTGTCAGAATTTTCCTTTTTATAAAAATGCTAAGTCTCTTTTGTTTTAATTGTTGAATCTAGACCTGGTTTCCAACTTCATGACCATGAATTCCTTCCATTCTCTTTGGTCCATGTGAACAATATTTTGATAAAGTACGTCTAAATTATTCCCTTGATGAATGTTCTATAATTAGATGATAATATTTATCATTCTGGCCTCCGTAAGGAGCAGAGTAACTTATTATCACTACTTTATTAAATATGTTCTTGTAAGTTTCCTTAATGGCTACAATTTTTTGATTCCACTCTATATATTTGTTCTGTGTATTTTAGATTCTGAAAGTTCTTGAGAACATGCACAGGGATATTGAAACAACAAAGTTTTGTATTAAAAGTCTATTCTTTTTTATTTCAATTGATAATTGAAAATTTTATGCATGGATATTTATATTCATTATGGGTCCCTTTTTCTTTGTTAGGGAACCCATGAGATTTTTACATATCCACTCGTCCTCCTCTTCGATCATGGATCAACTACTTCGCAAGGAAATAAAGACAATCAGATATTCGTCGGTATCCAAGATGAGTTGTGTTTTAACTTACCTTATTTATTTCATTAAATAAATCCTTGAGCACTAGTAAGGATGCTAATACCCTCACTTTAGTTCTCTTACAGATTGGTCATAATAGTGCTCTTGATGAAGGAAAATTCCTACCAACAAAAGGTATTTGATTTCCATGTTCTACAATCACCGTTCCATGCACACATTTTCTTTCGTTAGAGACAATTTTTATGTAGACTCCTTTAAATCTCTGTTTTTTTTTAAGTTTGTTGAGTTATTGGGTCTATGGTGTCCCAATTGTATTTTTTGGTCAATGACCTATTGGCTATAATAGTTTCATTTATTAGTAAAATATTAGGAGGTCTACTATATCAACTATCTTTCTGTGTAATAGATACATATAAAAATGTGTTTGGGACTTTTATTGTTTCCACCTATATTCCACTACAACCTTCAACATATTAGAAAAAAAAATTTTCCTTACACCAAAGGTGCTCCTAATAGAAAAATATAGTTTTCCCTGTCAACATACTCAACAACGTCGTGCCTCCCACATATGTTCCATTTATCTTGTGCCTAGGAATTTTCATTTCCTTCCCTCCTTGGGGAAGTTCCCATCTTTAAAAATACCTAATTTTTAGGGGCTAATAGTGGCAGAACTCAGCCTCTTCGACTTGTAAAAATCAGCTCTAAGTTAACTCAATCCTATTCACCACACATGGAATCATATTCAACAATTTTTAACCTAGTTGTTCCATTTGTCTTCCATCATTTAATTTATTAAAATTTTTTTTTCATACATGTATCCAACAAAAGAGGATAGTTGGGAAAGTCAAATTTTTTCCCAACAGTCATTAAATAATTAATTACATAATCCAAAATTCTAAATTCAGATTTTCACTAAATGACAATTTATTTCCAAGTCCGAATTTCAAAAAAAAGAAATTCATTTCTAAATTCAACTTGGAATTTATTTTTCTAAAATTTGAGGATATTACATCCTCTCCCCCTTGAGTAAAATGTTTTCCTTAGTGTTATCCATCTCTCAAAATACATTTGGATAAGATTTCATCATATCTTCTTCCAATTCCCAAGTGGCCTCCTCAGGACTAAACTACTTGCATTTCACTTTTATCTGGGTGATGGCTCTGTTCCAAAGTGCTATTTATTTCCTTTCAAGAATGCACAAAAGTTCTACTTGAAACTCGCCTTTTCGTTCGACCTGCACCATGTTTCATTCAATGATGTGAGTAGGATCATGAATATATATTTTCAATAATGAAACATGAAAAATATTATGAACTTTTAAATTTACACGAAGTGCTAGTTGATATGCCACAGATCCGATTCGAATTAAAATCTTGAAGGGACCACAAAACCTTCGTGCTAACTTGGAACAATCTCCTATATTGAGAGAGATCCTTCTCACTTTGACTTTTAGATATACATGTTCCTAAATTTGAAATTCCTGATGTCTTCTTTTTAGATCTGCATAGTTTTTATGTCGGTCTTGGGCCTCTTTTAAGTTCTTCTATACCCTCTTTACCATTATCTCCCTTTCTTGGAGCATTTTGAGTCCCACCATAATCCTGTCAACTGGATTATCCCAACTAATTTGGGTTGTGAATTTCTTTATGTATAATACTTCAAAGGGTCTCATCTTAGTTGATGTCTCATAATCGTTATTGTAAGAACACTCAACTAAATGTAGGAACTCTTCCCACTTAGTTGGTTTTGTTCATACGTACATTTGCAACATGTCTTCGATATTCTAGTTTTTTTGTTCAGTTTTCCCATCTATTTGTGGAAGGTAGCTTATGTCGAAATTCAAGTTAGTATCCAAACCTGCAAACAATTATTTCCAAACATTGGATGTAAATTTGACATCTCTATTGGAAATCACCATCTTAGGAATTCCATGTAATCTAAATATTTCTTTCATAAAAATTTCATTGATATCAATCTCTTTGTAAATAGATTTCATAGGTATAAAATGGCCATATTTACTTCATTTATCAATCACTACCATAATCGAGTCATTTTGTCGTTGAGTCTTAGGCAAACCTATGATGAAGTCCATCGAGATAATTTCCTATTTCCATTCAGGTATAGGAAGAGGTTGTAACAGACTTGTTGGATTCTTATGTTCGATGTTTACCTATTGAAAATATAAACATTTATACAAATATTCCATTGTTTCATTTTTAATATTAGGAAAATAAAACTATTTCCTTATGGTTGTTATCATTTCTTCTATCCTAGATGATGAGAATGGGACTTTTTATGAAGCTCATCAAGAATGGTCATATTTAATTGAGTGGAGTTAGGTACATATAATCTATTTTTGAACCTCAACAACTAGTTTTTATCTATACTCACATCTGTTTTGTTCAGAACTTTTATGCTTCCTTACAATTTTTCAATTGTTTCGATGTAATTTTCATCATTACTTCTTGCATATTTTATCCTTTGTTCAATATCGTTTTCTTCCTTGCTGATAATTATTTCATAAAGCCCAATATTACTTTGACTTAATGCATCTTCCGCTTTATTTTAGTTACCCTTGATGTGTTGTACTTGAAAATCAAAATCACCTAAGAAGGAAAACCATCTCACTTGTCTTGCATTGAGATCTGATTGACTAAAAAAGTAATTTACACCATTGTTGTGAGTTAATAACATAAATTTTCTTCCCCTTAAATAATTTTGCCACATTTTTAATGCATGAATTATCACTGCTAATTCTAAATCGTGAGTCACATAATTTTGTTCATGTTCTTTTAGTTTACGTGATTCATAACAGATGACGTGCCCATATTTTGTTAGCACACCTCCTAATACCTCTTTTCTTGTATCCACACAAACTGTAAAGTCTTTATCAAGATCCACTACCTTTATGATAGGTGCTATAGTTAACAGTCTTTTTATTTTATTAAATTTTTCCTGCCATTTTTGCGACCAAATCAATTTTATTCCGTTTTTTGGTACTGATGTAATCAGATATGTGATTCTAGAAAATCCTTCTATAAACCTCTCGTAGTAACTAGTAATTCCCATAAATGATCTTATGTCTACTACATCCTTAGGCATAGGCCATTCCATAATGGATTTTATCTTTTATGGGTCAACTGCAATAACATCTTTGGATATTACATGTCCAAAATACTATATCTTTATTTGGTATAAGTTGCTCTCATCAAAATTAGCATACAAATTATGTTGTATTAAATGAGATACAATTGTGGGAAATTCATGTGTAGAACATATGTATTCCAAATACATTATGTGAGATATATCTTTATGGAATGTTTTGTTTTCTTCAAAACAAATCATTTATAACTCATCAAACTATTTTGCGATCAAACTTTATTTATAAAAATATTATATGATGTCTAATAGGTGATAACCAATTTATTTATTGTTATTACCTTTAAAATTTGGCAATTACACCATTTCATTAGTGTCACATGTGCAACATGGAAAATAATTAACAAGAGAATCTCATATTAGAATATGTAGAGAAGAAACAAATTCCCATATCAATTAGAGATAACTTACAACAAAAATAAATATCAATGGAAAATATCTTCATAAATACATGGAGAAAATTGTACACTTTAATATACAACATCATACACCACCTCCATGTTGAAAGAAGTGAAAAAAACACAAGTAAAGTACCAAACACATTTCCATTTCCTAAATAAATTGACATGACTTATGTTGAAAATTCATAGTTTTCACAAGAGTAGTTATTATCAACTAATCATATTCCCCAAAGTGTATTCCCATAATCATTTATTTGGCGAAAATTTTAAGAAAACCTATTATATGTTCATGGAAAATGTTTAGATTTAGTTGAAAAATATAAGAGTATGCATAACTGTAATCATAAATTAGGATACATTTTTTTTTTTTTTTAATGAAAATACAAAATGACAATTAGCCTAAATTTCTTCAAAAAACTTAAAACTCAAAAATTAGTAAGATTTCTCTTAAAGAGAAAACATTGATGAAAGGAATGGATAAATGAAATGATGCCTACAAATTATTTGAAAAATCCATAAATGAGATGTTGTGTCATGAAATTAAGCCATTTTTGTTTATTCCTATAGAATGGACACCCCCACAAAGCATTGATGAACTTTGATAAATTAGTTTGAAGCAATATTGGTATTTTTAAATGAAGTATATTGCAAAAATATTGACATTGGTATGTCTATATGGTTGGGTGTTTGAGTCTATGCAGTAGGGTTCTTTATTGTAGGTTGAGTATGATTTTGCGTGTGTCCAGGTGTGATAGTGTGAGTATATGTATGTGATAGTGGATAAATAAATGAATAGAATATGTTGTTGTGTAAAATAAGTACAAAGGAAGGGTAGTTAGCTAGGCAATAATCACTACTCTCTCTAAATGGAGCAATTTATTTTTATTTCATTTTCTCTTTCTTTTTAGAAAGTCCTAGTTTTTTATTTATTTTTTATATTCATATCAATAGTATCAATTTCTAGCTATTTATATTAAATATTAGACATATACTTTCTTTATTTTTGTTAATTTTGTTAAAAAACTTCTTGAAATGGATTCCATCCTACTAAGAACTATCACTATTTTGATGTGGAATGTGAATCATTGTTTCAAGAAATGGATGGAAAAAATGAGGCAAACATAAAGAGAGCCTTTGGGACCCTCCTTTAACATAACACATATCAATTATAGGTATGTATGGATAGATTTTCTCTATAAATAATTAATTCTTAATACCATGGTTGCTCCATGAGGTTTAATTCACCGAAACTTTGGATTATATTTCTCATTATTTTTACTTTCCTTACCTTTGTCTATAAAATTTAGAATTTTTTAATTAGCTTAACCCACCAAATATTTTTAACCCATCAATAATTACTTTGATCCCTTTATTAGTACCTACCAAAGAAGGGTCTGTAGTTTTTAGTACTGAATCAACATTCATTGACTCACTATTACTCAATTCCCCTGCAAAAGATTTAACAATCTTTTGGAAAAAAACATTCATTATTTTGATTTTTTCATGTTTTTCAATTAGATAATTTGAATTTTGTGATTGGGATAAGGGTTTCAATGGTACTTAATTAGCCCCAGTCTTTTTGATATTCTCCTACTATTTTTTAGATATTGTAAATCATTTAAAAATAAGAAAATTTAAAATGGTCATGAACACATCTTTTTTTTTTATCATAAGTGACATAGGGACTTGTCGATGTTTCGATGCTTACTATAGTTGATTCATGTCTCATGAAAATCATCATCCACAATGATATAATCACTAGGATCATCTTCCCATAGACATGGCATGATGAAAACTTGTGTTTCTTTGTGGCATAACTTGCATTGTCATTCATCTTATGAAAATAGTGGCATGGCATGTTGAACACTTGTTCTTAGCATAATTGGCCTTGTTATTTGTCTTGTGAAAATTGTGCACAAGAGATAGATAGAATCGTATGAGATAGAATCCTATGAATTTAATTTTCTACTCGTAAAATTCTAATTTAATGGAGTGAAATGCTCCAACAATAATCAAATATTAAAATCAAGTATTAAAATAAGTACATATATTTCATAAACCTTCCTTAAATATAGTCTAAATTTCTTTTTTGTAAACCACGATTTAAGTAAATGAGACTATGTTTTGCTACGTCTCAACAATTAACAATTAATGGGAAAAGAATATAATTTCTAGAAAATAGTCATTCGGAAACTAAATTGATGGCATAGAATGGTTGATGTTATTGTTAATGATTATGAACAAAATCCTAGGAATGTAGAAAGATTCAAAGTGTAGTACCTTTGTAATGATGAATGGGAAATAAATATAATTTCCAGAAAACATTCATTCATAAACTAAATTGATGCCATAAAATGGTTGATTTTATTGTTAATGATTATGAACATAATCCTAGGAATGTAGAAAGATTCAAAGTGTAGTACCTTTGTAATGAGATAAATTCTTCCTAATTTTTCACTAGAAACCATGAGAATATTATGATATTCCCATATCCATGTCTAGAGGAAATTTAGAAAACACCTTGATCAATTGAATGTATAATACCTTAGTATGGATGAAAATTCTACCTTCCTTCCCTAGTATAGACACTTGTAATCCAATATACATAGCATATGTTTGATTATACCATAAACCTTAGGAATATCCCTTGTCATACTTCCAACATATGTTATCACTCATATTAGCACACGTGTAAAATGGCATCTAATTCCGTCCTCAACTCTAACTTGTTGCGCACCTATAAAATTCCATCCAATATCATATGTTTGATTATATCATAACCCTTAAGAATATCCCATTTCATGCTTTCCACATATGTTATCACTCATATTATCACATGTGTAGAATGTCATCCAATTCGAGTTGCTTCTCATCCTCAACTCTAACTTGTTGCACACCTTCATAACTTCATAATGCCATCCAATTTTGATTGCTTCTTGGCCTCGACTCTAACCTGCAAGATTAAAACATGCAAATTTGGCACGAAGAGAGATATATGCCTAGTTAATTGAAACCCTAATTGAAACAATAACACCATGCCTTAGTACTAATCGGGATCCTAGCATGCCTCACATTCACGCGACCAAAAACACCCATCCACTAAATGTAAAATTATATATATATATATATATATATATATATACACATGATATTTATATTAGAAACTTATGCAGAGTTGTTCAAAAAAGAGGGCGCCTAGTAAAAAGAACAAAGTAAAAAACTTGAATTTCAATAGAGTAAAATAGGTATGAATAGTTATTATTATGATAATCACCTTAATCACCATTTTTAATGATAAACAAACATATTTTTTCATGCAAAGAAGTTAATACTTCACATCAGAGTCTTTCATTTTTTGTGACAAGGAAGAATAAAACATACACAACTATATATTTAAATTTAAGCATTGTTGAACATTGTTATAATCCGAACCACTTATGTTGGGACACAATTTAAAATCTATTGTTAGATTGAAGGTCTTGTTAAAGTTTAGCTCATTACTCCATATTGCAATACCTTGTGTTATCAAAATAAATGATCAAACATTTCACAAGGCACCTTTGACCTTCTCCATTAATTTTTGGTACCATAAGGCTAATTAATGATGAAGTGAGAAATATAAAAATAAAAAAAATAGAATAGATCTCACAACAAAGGTTGAGGGAATTTTATCTTTATATTAAATAAAATTAACCATCTCCATTATACCTTCTGATGTCAACTATTCTCATAATGCGTTAAAGTTCTTGATAACATTTCTCAACCATGTGAGCACATAGAGACAAATATTTATAAAACCACCTTCATGCATTTCTTAAGATGAATCATGAACTAATCCATCCTAAAAGTAGCATGCCTTTAATCCTCAAGATTACAAGGGTTGTTCATCCCAATCCAATCTCAATGATAAAGGAAAAATGAGTTGTGGCTAGAGCTACCTATAATGATTTCATCTTGATCTCACAATCTTATGTGGAGTGTAGGTAAATAGACATCAATTCACCTAAGGCGATAATCAACTTTCTTAGTGACTCGAACTCAAAACAAGATCACTTGCTCTACTCTATTCACGGTGATTTCATTAAAAAATGTAGGTTTCATGGCATATTAAACAATGGTTGGACAACATTAGCATGATCAAAGAATTTTTAAATATACACATACATTAACAACTCACATATCAATCATTGAGATATTGCACACTTCTAATTATAAATATTGATATTTTGGATAAAATAAAGTGCTTTCATAAAACAAAGAATTTAGCATACTCCTATATATTTTAAGAAAAATCCTTATCTTTATTTTATTGTTAACAAAACATTCAATGTGGTTATAAGATTCTACCATAAATATTTTCTAACAAAAAATAGATATATTTTAAACAATTATAATATAAGAAAAAAATGTAGAAAAGAAAAATAAATACAAATCAATAAATATATAAAAACTTAAATAGATCCAATTTTAAATATGTGAAAATTCTCTTCTATAATATTACCTTACAAAAACCTTCAGTTCTATAAAAATAAAAATATATATATTTATTTCAAAATCAAAATTCTTAAAAAAAACCTCCAATTCTATATACTCAAAATAAAAAAATATAAAACAATAAAAATATATATTTATTTAAAAAAAAAAAATCTTAAAAAAAACCTCCAATTCTATATACTCAAAAAAAAAAATGTGAAACAAAATTATAAAATGATACTAAATCATATCATTACTAAAAAAAAAAAATCAAAACTCAAAAAATATGATAATCAAAATTATGAAATGAAATGGTGCTAAATCATAGGACTACTCAGCCAAAAAAAAAATTTATTTCTAAATCCAAACTCTAAAAACATGATAATGGCTAACCATAAGTGCTTCGAATGCATGAATAAAGTGAACCTTTGGGTATTTGTTTCATATGTTGAGGGTCGGTTGAAGAGAGGAATTTTGTCTTATCTCTTGTTCCAAAGCGAGAGGGAGTCAAAAGCAAAAATTATCTATCCGTTAAATTCGAAATCAAGAAAGAAAAAGCATGATAGCCTTTAACGTCATTATCTATCCGTTAAATTCTAAATCAAAACCGAAAAAGCATGATAGCATTTTTAACTTAAAATTCAAAATCAAAACCAAAAAAGCATGATACCCTTTAACTTAAAATTCAAAATCAAACCTGAAAAAACATGATAACCTCTAACGGACTGCTTCAGCCTTGGAAATTTGTTTCACATGTCGACTTGGAGAGGAATTTTGTCTCATCTGTAACCAGAAAGATGAACGAAAAAGAAAGAAAATATCTATCCGTTGAAGGCCAGTTGGAGAAGTGATATATACTCAAATCTTTTCGGTATACCGGTGTGTGGTCGGATGTCGATGATGGAGTTTGAGTTTGGATGTCTGAGTAGTTCGGGTCAGTCATGTGTATGTGGGACGAGGTTGAACCGAGTTGTAGGGAACTTGATCATCAGCTGGAGCAACCAACGTTTCAAGGGAAGAGCAGCAGAGCTGCTTAACGGTCATTACTCTGTCCACGGTACATTTTATTATTATTAGTTTCTCTGCCTTCTTAGAATCGCCAGATTGTTCTGTAAATTTATTATTGTTATTTCCTTTACTTACTTCTCTTCTCAGAAGGCCTATATTGTTTTGTATAGAATTCTTGCTTATCTCAAATCCGCTGGAGCAACCAACGTTTCAAGGGAAGAGCAGCAGAGCTGCTTAACGGTCATTACTCTGTCCACGGTACATTTTATTATTATTAGTTCCTCTACCTTCTTAGAATCGCCAGATTGTTCTGTAAATTTATTATTATTATTTCCTTTACTTCCTTCTCTTCTCAGAAGCCCTATATTGTTTTGTATAGAATTCTTGTTTTGTATAAAATTCTTGCTTATCTCAATTCTCATGTATAGCCTTCCCTTTATTTTTTCAATATGATTGCAAATATTTCGGTTCTATTTTATTCAGATGTGAATTCGAAAGCCTTCCCTTGGAAACCCTTTCAAATCTCAAATCTCATGTATAGACTTCCCTTCGAAACCCTTTCACAAAACAAATTCGACCCACGGGCATGTATGGGATCTGGTGTCTCTTTTCTGGATCTGGTTAATCTTGATGCCATGGCTCCAGGTATCGACCATGTTAATCTTGATGCCATGGCTCCAGCTAAAAAGAGGTTTAACCTGCCCTGTCAGTAATTTAACCAGTTTGTTTAGTTTTTTATTTTCTTGTATAATCTTTGTCCCAGACTGCATTTACTTAATCCATCTTTTTAGTTGTTAGCCTACCTATATTATATTTTGTTTAAGTAAATTTTCATTGGATTTTCAGCAATTTAATCTGCTTCTTGAGCAGTTTAACTGGGCCATCTTTGAGCAGTTTAACTGGGCCATCTTTGATTATGGAATTTAATATTTTTTTTATTAATCCAACCCCACTTGTATTCTCTAATGAGTTAACTCTCCCGCCCAATTATTTCATTCCTTTTTTATATTGGTTTAACTCGCTACGTTATAAATTTAGATTTGGATTTTTTAAATCAAATATCAAGAAGGAATCATGGTATATGATTAATTTTTGCTTTATTTTTAATTTAACCCACCTCCAGTCTATTAGATTCTTAGGTTTAGTAACCTCTGAAATTCCAATGATCAAGCAAAACGTGGCCGGGGATATGGAGACTCCCCTGCGATGTGATCTTTAAATTAGTTAAATCCGCAAGTTCTGCATTTGTGTGTTATGCTTAACGGTTGAGAGGCTTTATTATACCTGCCCTGAGGTATGGTATATAGCATTCGTTCAGGTTGAATGCTTATTAATTTGTTCTTTGACCAAAATAAATTAACATTTTCTCTATACTACTTATTTATTAATTTTTTTTTTAAATATTTAATACTATTTATATACATTCGATTGTTTCATCACATTGAAGTCTTATTGCCCAGTGACATTCTTGGGAGATGGAGAACGTTTAAATCTATTTGAAACCTTGACATTTAGCACCCTCGTTGGGCAAGGAGCTGGTAAATCGTTCTATTTTTTCTTTAATTCGCCAGATTTCTTGCTTACTTGAATGGAATAGAATGGAATTGTGTGCTTTTGCCTTTAAGTCTCTGTTTTCTATCAGTTGAGAGTACTGTGTGGCATTGAAGATTTGGTCCTTCAGTCTCGTTTTGGATATGGCCATTGCGTCATGCTTTCGTTAGTATTGATTGTTTTTCCAGCTTATTTTGTTGGATTGTTTTTATCCAAAAAATTGTAGACATGTTTGGTAAGTCAATAATAGCTTGTGTTGTGCTTTATTTTATATAATTTAGATGGGTTTTTATCTTCGTAAGCTTTTTTTTTAAATCATATTTTGTAATTATATAAATAAATTCAATTTTTTAAAACTTAAAGAATTTAAGTTACATAATAATGGCTTTACAGCTTATGAACTTTGAGTGATACTCACCTCTTCATATTTATCCCCTTATTGTAATAGAAAAAGATATTTCTACCCACACAATATTCTTTCAACAATATTAGTAAAAAGTCTTAAATATGGGGTTCAACAATAATGAGTGTGTACAGAATTTTCTTATTATAGTTGCGTAGCTTAAATTAGATATAAAAAAATACATAGAGAAGTAGAAATAGATAACCTTGCTTTTCATGATTTTCTTTTAAACTTATTACTAGCATAAAATGCAAGCTACAATGATATTTTTTATACGTTGATTTGATTTGTTTTTTGATTGAAATGTTTGCTTTTGTATATGGAATGGTATATAAATTGCTTTAATTTTAAAATAAAATAAAAAAATTTAAAATTAAAATCATTAGTATTTGAATATGTTAAACTGAATATTTAAATTTTGCAATAGTATGAGAGTAATCATTTTATTATATTTTTAAAAATAAAGTTTTAAAAAAACTTTAAAGTTTTTAGAATTTGAAAATATTAAATTGGTTATACTTAAATTTAATTTTTATTTATATTTGTTTGTGTATTTATAATATTTTTTATTTTTATGATAATAACATTTATAACTTTAAAGTCATTAATTATATTTTTTAATTGTTTATTTGTATTTATAGTTATTTTTTAGCTTATTAATTAATTAAATAAAAAATTATTATATCATTTTACATTCAAAAATTATTATAGTATATATTTTATATTATTTTTTTATTTAAATATTTATAAATAAAATATCTTTTTCATATGCATATAAATATATTTTTACATTGAAAAATTATTATAATATATAATTTATATTATCTTTTAATTTAAATATTTATAAATAAGATATATTTTTTATATTCATATAAATATATTTTTTAAATTTCTAAATAAAATAATTATTCATGTTAATTACTTTTTATGTCTATTCTTCTTTTGTGTGTGTGAGATGCACATTTATAATACATACTTCTTATATTTTTTTATACATTTTGTGGGTTCATTTGTATTGCTTAGTATTTTTTATTACAATATTTTTACTTCAAGTAACATAATGGATGTGTTGTTCTTTATTGCATATTAAAATTTGTTTAAAGAATTATTCTCATGTTTGAGCATACTATTTAGGCTTTGTTCTTGGGTTAAAAGATTTTTAGGTTTGGGCTTAGGATAAGGAACTAAATTTAGGCTTAGTATTATATATTTAGACATAATTGAGGTTAGGATAGGGTAAGCTAGTTTATGTCACATCTATGTAGGTTAGGTTAGATTAGCCCATGTAGGTTAGGGAAGAGTAGGCTAGGATAAGATGGGTTATAGTATGATAGAATAGGATAGGTGAGGCTAGGATAGGCTAGGCTAGAGTAGGATACCATAAGATAGGATAGTATATGTTAAGGGACGGTAAGGAAAGCTAGGGTAAGAAATGTTAGGGTAGACTAGGTTAGAGTAGGGTTAGGGTGGGCTAGGTTAGAGTTGGATTAGGGTAGGATAGGTTAGAGTGGGGTTAGCGTAGGCTAAGGTAGGTTATTTTAGGCTACGTAAGGCTAGGTTATGACTAGGATAATCTATGCCAAGCGAGGTTATGTTTGGGTAGGTTAGGTTATGGTAGGGTAAGGTAGGATAGGGATCTATGTAGGCTAGGTAAGGGTAGGATAGGTTGGGGTAGAATAGGTTGAGGTGGGTAGGATTAGGATAACTTAGGGTAGGCTAAGTTAACATAGACTTGGTAAGGGTTAGAGTGGGTTGGGATAGGATAGGGTAGGGTACGCTAAGTTAGGGTACATTAATCCAATCTAGGCTAGGTTAGTTTAGAGTATAATTAAGCTCGGTTATGTTAGGTTTGGGTAAGTTGTACTAGGATAGTTTACATAAACATTAAGTTGGTCTAGGCTAAGTTAAGGTAAGCTAAGCTAGGTTAGGCAAGGCTAGGAAAAGGATAGGGTAGGGTAGGGTAACGTAGGGTAGGGTAGGGTAGGGTAGGCTATTGTTAATTAGGCTAGTGTAGGATATGATAAGATAGCTTAATATAGGATAGGGTTGGATAGGTTACGGAAGGGTAAGTTAGGTTACCTTAGCTAGGTTACGCTAGGTTTGGTTAATTACGTTAGGCTCGGCTAGGTTAAGCTAGATTAGGTTAGACTAGCATAAGCTAGATTAGGGTAGACTAGGTTGGGGTGGGTAGGATAAAGGTAGATTAGGGTAGGCTAAGTTAAGTTAGACAAGGCTAGGGTAGGGAAGGGAGGGTTATATTGGGTTGGTCTAGGTTAGGGTAGGTTAAACTAATATAAGCTAGGTTAGTTTAGAGTAGATTTATGTTAGGTTAGTCTAGGCTTGGGTAAGATTTACTAGGCTAGTTTAGACTAGCATTAGGTTGGGCTAGGCTAAGTTAAGCTAAGCTAGGCTAGGTCATATTAGGCTAGGCTAAGGATAGGGTAGGTTAGTGTAGGGTGGGGTAGGTTAGGGTAAGTTAGGCTAAGATAGGGAAAATCAAGCTAATGTAGGCTATGGTAAGCTAGGTTCATGTAACATCACCTCATTACCAACATTTTGGTTTTTAAAGATAATTTGTTAATTAGCATATATAGTCAAAGTTAATAATTAGACTTAGAGCTTCCATAATAAAACTTGTTTTACCTACTTTCATGAACCTTTTTTTGACATTGTGTCTAATGGTAATGGAGTTACCATACCAGGTTAAAATCTTCTTGACTTCCATTACCACTATTCAAATCTAGTAACACATTAGTGTACAACATTCTATGTACTATATCTTTCATTATTAATCTTCTCTTGAGTGTTTCTATATTTATAGAATGGATATATCTTATTTTTAATAATTAGAAAACCCTTTAATATTGATAAATTTTTTCACTCTTAATATTGATAACTATACCTATGGTTCAAAGTTTTCTCTTATACACCTTGTCCAATTTGTTCTTGAGATAAACCATTCAAATCACTTTACAATACAATAAATGAGAACCTTGTTACACATTGTATCAATTTATGAAAGGGGATATGATGTAATCCTACATAGTAAAGAACCACAGGTTAACTCACAGTTAAAAAAAGTATTCCACCATGATGGCGATAGAGATTATTCCACGTAATGGTGCCACTAAAGAGGACTGATAGTCCCTTCACCTAACTCATACCTTCTCTCTTGATTATGGCTCATTTGTCCAAACTAGGATTAATTCATTACCTCAATGCTCAACAAAAGAACCATAATCTTTCCGCTCAAAGACATAGAGACTTTAAGCTCAAGCATTTACCCATCTACTGATTCTGTCAGCATTTTCCATGAGGAGTGCTAAGTCATATTTTTCTATTCTTAAGTACTATAGGAATTTTTTTATTAAAAAAATTCTTTTAACAATTTAACTGTGAATTGTTTCCCATTATGTTAATGTGCAAGTCGACTCTTATATATGCACTTAAATTAGCACCAACTCTTACTGGCTCTTTTTCCTTCGTTCCTCAATGTAAATTGATATTCATACTAAGTATGTAGACTCTCTAACTCACAGGGAAATGCTATATGTGTTTTTCATTCATTTATATTTCACGATCTTTATCCCATGATCAACTTCATGTAGCCTTCATATTTTAATCTTGTTTAATTTGTTCAAAGACTAAAACTCCCAAAATGTTATTTAGCTAACCCCTTTGTTTATTTTTCATGCACAACACATTCAGTAATAGGTTTAATAAGTTACCCTTACCTGTGTCCTTAATGATATTCATGATTAAGGTAGGGTTGTTTGTTCTTTTATGGATTTCACAATTTGTATAATGTTGACAACCAAACCAAATATTTTTTTTCCAGGTTACTTATAGGGGGTTAAATAAATTCTTTCCCTCATTTATTTTACTTGGGTTAATAAATTTTGATGGCTTCCTCCTTGGGAAATTCCTTGCATATGGATGAGGATGGCCAAGAAGTAAACATTCAACTCATTTAAGGATTAAGGTAATGAATGAAAACATTCATATTTTAAATTTTTGGTTGATTACTATGCGTAACATACATTCATGTTGCACCTAGTAACAAGACGTGGTGAATATTTAATGCAGAGTTATGAAAAAACCTCAAATACATGAGACAATAGTTTGGTCCAACTCGAACTTGTTATCATTGACTCCATACTCGGTCTCACACTTCTGAGCTCAAGTAATATCCTTGAAATTTCTCACAAAGTAAACATGTCTTCATTACTAATACGAGTGTTACGAGTTTATATAGTCTCAAGTGGAGTATACCCTAAATGGGTAGCCATCAAATAGATTCAATGATAACCTATTAGCAACAATTTATTTATTTATTTGGTTTTGTATGCTTCCATACTGCATTTCATTTTGTGAATAGGAACAACTTCTTAATTCCTCTAGTCATTGTTTACTTTTATCATGAGTGCACTTCTGGTTATTAATTCTAGGGTTTCTTTAAAGGTAAAAACCTTAACATATTCTTTGAAAAAGATCTTTGGTATACATTTCTATATATATAAATTATTATATTCTTTGGTGTTTGATTAAATCTATCCATACTTACAACAAACAAAATAATGTCCATTATATTTGTATTATATTTCTATATACTAATTTTAGAGATTCGTGGAATGTACCAACCAATTTTAATAGAAGTATTGTACTTCCAATATTTATATTTAATAGTTTGTACATTTAGAGATATTTTCACTATAAGTATATAAAAGAAAATACGTTACATTCATTTTATTTTTTTCAAACAAAAAAAAACTTAACTTTTATTAAAAGAAATAAAAAATACTTTTTGTATAAAACATAGAGATAGAAAACATTTAGGTCTGAGATAAATTTAATCCTCAATAGGGAGAAATGCATAGCACAAATGCCCTTGAAAAAGTGGCCTCAAAGTCGACACATAAAACAACCACCAATCTAAGTGAATAAAAATGGAAAAAAAGCACATGAGAAAAGAACTTCGAGGGACCAAGAGAGGCATGTAAACCCATCAAAATACGGGTCCAAAGGGGCAACAAGAGAAACTTCAACCATTTAGGGGAATCCAAAAGATGGATGCCCTAGATGGACCTGAAAGTGCTAACCCCACCAAAAAAAATTCAACACTGCATGCTTGTAAAAATAGGACCTCAAAGCTCTAGAGCAAGCCCTGCCAAGAAGAAACATCAAACCCAAGCATTAGCTCCACACCACAGAACAGAGACCCTGATAATGCAACAAGCCTTGAACATGCCAGTAGGGATGGACTCGTAAAGATCACACCCTCAAAAAACTTAGAAAAAATCTTTGCACACACTAAAGGTTGAAAGAAAGAATAGTCCACAAAAAAACCGTGGAGATGAAGGAGACCAGATCTTTGTGGCAAACAACCCTCTCAAGAAAGAGGAAAAAAAAATAATGAAACCGAAGAAGTTCCACCTCATGCACGAAAACTAAGGATGCAAGCACCGATAGGCACCGCCTCCCTAAAGAAAACCTGATCCAAACATGAAGATCACGATATGTGCAGAAAGATCCATTCCAACCAGGATAGAACCATATGTATCTAAGGAAGAGAGCGTGATCTAAAAATCCCAGCAAATAAATCCCACGCCATAACAGGGAATAAGTGTCGAGGAGAGAGTGCTTCAAAGACGAAAGTAATGAGTGGGCATTCTCCAAGATCAGGGATAGGAAACAACTGCGGAGCGCAACCACCAGGGAAAAAAACCAAAGCATGGGGCCTCCGGCTAGGAAAACCCTAGGTGTAGCCCCACATCCATCATGTACCGAAATCCCCTGAAGATATCAACTAACAAATGTGATCAAATACTTCACATTATTATTAATTCACTACTTGTTCTGTAATAAATTTATTTTATTTTTACATTACTTTGACACTGAAAATTATTTCTTTCAAAGGATAATATGTTATAGTTATAAAAATTGTTTGTTACTACAACAAAACTAGTAGTAATTTGGTACATGTTATTGCACAAGTTGTAGGTATCCTGACTCAACCACTAAATGGAAACAACTAATAGGCCACCTACCCACTCTTACCTTAAGCAAGTGTTCATGTCACTTTAGAGGTGAGATAGTCTCATCAAGGGGGGAATATTGGTGACCCTAGGGGGAAAAGGTATGTGAAAAAGGTAAAGGAAATAAAATTCTTCCTAAGGTTAAATATCTAGATGGAAAATGGAAATAAAATATGAGTCTGAAGTGGTTTAAAGGTTTCCAAAGGCTTGGGTGAAGTCGAGACACAAGAAGAACCACTTTGCAATGATGCATGTTAGTTTGGATCAAAAAGTTAAGCTTGATGTCCCTAATTTACAAAAATAGATAACAATATATATCAACAAGAAAGAAGTATCATAGCTTCTTAAAAGATTGATTAAATTCAAGTGAGATATGCTTGAAACAAGTAGATAATGACTAAACTTCACAATTTATAGCATGAAACTTTAGAAATTAGTTGTGGCTACCATAAATATTGTATGAAAAAATATTTTTGGCATCCTTATGGATTAACAGGTTTTTTTATTACAACAGTAAAATCACCACCAAAATATTCAAAGAAGACACACAAAAATTTCTTAAACCTACTAGAACAAGTTAGCAAACTTTTAACAAGTTTTGGCAGTGAAAGAACAATTTAAGAGTGACTTTATATTAGGGTTTTTGTAGTGAATTTAACAACCTTATGGATGTATCAAGACAATCCCTATATATAAAGTTTATCCAACAAAAATCACACATAATTATCTCAAAATGAGTGCCTAGGTTAGTAGTGGGTGATGGCATATTTTTAGTCCTAGTCTAACATTAGCTTAGGAGAAAATGGGGTTAGTAGGATAGGGTTAGTGCATCCCTAATGGATGTAGTTTATTTTTACTATAACAATAATAAATTGTAGTTGAGAGGGGACACCCTAAGGGAGGAATAATTCCCAAGGCATCGAGATCACTATTCCAAAGAGAGAACTTTAAAACTTAAAAATTTCGTGTTTACCAAGGCAACAATTTATTTCTCCGATGCAATAAGTAAATGACTGGTGCCTTGGAAATATGGGTGAATGGATTCAAGAAAATAAATATTTATAGGTACTACCTCCTTGGGGGTATAAATCCTCTTACTCCCCAAGACAAATATCTCTAGCTAGGGTTTAGGCTAAGAGGGTGTATGCCCTTTTACTTCTCTTAGAAAACTCTTGTTAAATCAATAGCTTTTAATGATAAAGTGACTAAGACTAAGGTGGGGTTGTATTCCCTTATACTTCCCTCCTATCACTAGAAAATAACCTTGACTTTCAAAATGTATGATAACAACATTTTAAAAACCTTACCAATTCAAGGAAAAAGCTAAGACAAACTACCATAAAATCTAGATATAAGACTTCCAAGGCTAGCGCATCAATTCCATCAAAAAATAATCCAAAACATAGCCATAAAAAATATCATAAGAGAGATAACTAGCCAAAGAGAGTGAAAATTTCAGTACAAGAGCCACTCACAATGGAGAGTTATGTTAAAATTAGATCTTATGATGTCTTATTTATAAAAAAAATCACTAAGATATTTTTTCCAGATAATTAAGGGTAAACCACAAGACTAGAGGTCAACAACCACAATCTTTCCCATTTTACAAATTAATATTAAACAACTCTCTTTAATTTCACTTTTGCAAAAATAAAAACCCTAGTTCATATAGACGTCACCCCTTTAGGGTGTGTTTTGGCACTAGGAGGAGGTCATTGGTGATGGAGAAAAGTAGAAAGGATTCCCAAAGCCACATGTCAATAACACCAACAACTTCCTTCATGATCAAGGATAAATCCCTTTGAAACTTCCTTGTGCCAATGCATGTCAACTCACAACAAAACCCTAACCCCCTTAGGTGACATCATGCATCTAGAGGTGACATTTTGCCCCTAATAGGAAAAATGTTTGGTATGTGGGGGATAGCTTATGTCATCCAAGTCATATTTTAGGCCTTCAAAGTTTGATTTCTATCATCTCACATTAGGGCCCTTGGAATCCACCTATGGGATTCAATCCCCATCGAAGCCCAAGCTAGGCTTGTTCTTCAAAATCTCTCCACCAACTAGGTCCTACAAAGACAAATAATCACACCCTCCAAATATCTCAAGTCATGAAATCATGATAAGTGAATCCAATCAATAAATGATCCACCTAAGGATGTACATCAAATATCACTATGTTAAACAATTAAGTTCTCAAAGACATTATGTGACTTGTCAAGATTCAATATGGGAGGGTTGATGAGGTGTCCTATTAGGTAGATCATTCCCTAGGTCAAGAAGAGTTTCGAAGAGATCCCTCTCTAAGCCATGTAAATTGGGTGAAGTGGTTAGGGTAGAGATTCAATGGGAATATGACTCATAACATACAATATTTTGTAGTTTCTCATTCGTTGGTGCCTTTGTAGAGGCTGTGTGGTACCTTCGCGTGTAATAATTTTTCCAACCCCATTATTTTCCCATTATTACATAAAATTAAGGAAAGGTTGAAGGCCACTTCATTGGAATGGTGTCGATATAATGGAAGTGTCACCCACAAACTTGTGGAAATGAGAATGTTGGCTCTTGATTATACCTCCTTTGTCTTAGCCATGGAAGTGAGAGCCATTACCCTCGCTTGGTAACTAGATGTTGGTAATGTCATACCACTAGATATTCATAGAAATGATAGGTCATCTCATGATGAGATCTCATCTCCTCCAACTATCCATTTAAGCATTCTTGATCATATTTTTTGTGAGTCTCCCTTTTTCTGATGAATTGTCTGAAGTAGTTTTGTGGAATGAGCACCAGGGTGTCCTTGTATTTGTATTGGGTTTGGTGTTTTGAGTCCGAGCCAATGGAAAGAAGGATGAGGGATGGGAGGTGGATGGTTGAGAGGTGGGGTGGTTGGTGTAAGGGTAGGAGTGAGGAATACAACCTCTAGGAGAGACTTTCCTTTCTATATCCAAAGATCTCTGAAACGTTTTATCTAAAGTTGGATTTTCAAACAACTCTACTTCTTGATCGAATTGAATTAATAAACCAACCACAAATTTTAATATGAGTACCTCTTTCAGATCTGGAACATGAACTAAGAAGAGCATCTTGCAAAAGAAGTCTATGTAGCCTTTCACTCCTTGTGAAGGGAGTTGTCAAAGTTGGTGCCATTTGATCCATATGGATTTTGCATACCAAGGTGGGTAGAAGAGATTTCTCGAAGATTCTGAAAGTTCAGCCCAAGTTTTGATGGGTTGTGAAGTAGAGGATTCTGGAGCATCGCCATTCTCTATCATAAATGTGGTATTCTCTTTCTCTATATCCCAACAATTTTGTGCCAGTCCTTCTAATTGAAACATGACAATATGGAGTTTTATTTCCTCAGTAAGGCCTAGACATGTATTGAAACAAGTGGATAGGCTATAGATCCAAGAATTGACCATTTCACCATTTGTTTGCCCAACAAATTTGGATAGCTGGATTTGAGTGTCCAACCGAAAGGGATCTGGATTGTTTTGTTGTTGCATTCTAAGTAGATCATTGAGGACAGAGGCACGATATTGGATGGGATTTGATGTCTTGGAATTTGAGTCAACTGCAAAAGGACCTTTGCAGGGAGGAATTGTTAGTCCAGTTGAAGAGAAAAGGTGCCCCTGGGTTGCAATTCTTAACAAAGGTGAGAACATATGACTCAAAACCCTTAAGAAACAGAGCTTGAACTCATCTAGAGGGACAGATCTATATTGTTTTAGATATGTGGAACTCCTCTCTATGGAAATGGATATTTGGGCTCCCTTGGGGCTTATGATATATGTGGAGCTTTTTGCATCAAATTGGGAACCCTCGAATGGGAAAAATCTGGATTATTTCATGAAAACCCTAAACAAATTTGGATCAATCTTCAAGAACGGAATATCTTCCATGGATCTTTAGGATATTATACCAATTGATCTTCCCAAGAAGGTGATCTACAGGAGAATGTGACCACATAAGCCATAGCTTGATTTTTGACTAGAAACTCACCTCAAGGGTGCAAATCTGAATAGGGGTGCACCATTAGTTTGGGTGACCAAGGAAATAGGGATCCAAGTCGAGGTGACCTGAGAGTGGTCAAGAGGTTTTTTCTATATCAGAGTGACCTATGGGGATTAGTGGGAAAATCAAAATGAAGCCATGGAAGAGGGCACACTCACTTCATTTCCACAAAGAAGAAACCAATAAGGGTGCAAACCCTAGTTGGTGCACCCTCCCTTCTGCCTCATAAAACTCAAAGTAAATGATTTTCTCCCTCAGACAGTGGCTAGCTAATGAAATAATATTTATCTCAGAGGTGGAATCATGGTAAACGAGGTCACCAGGAGGTAGCCATGAAGGGAGGCACACTGGTTATTTTTCAGAAAAACCCTAAAAATGAAATTGTTTTGAATGTAAAATGAAAACTCAAAAAAGAAAACAACCAAGAAACACAGCTTCAGAAGAAAAGGTAGGAATGATTTATTTTAGTCCTAGTTCACTTTATATACCAAGGGAACCATTTATTTTACATATATTTAACTCATCATCAAAAGGTGAATAAGTGTTGCGCTTAGCTTATTGACTTGTGCACCAGAGGTGGGCGTAACCCTAGGTGGCCTCCTTGGCCAAAATGAAGCAACCCACATCCCATATACATATCCCAACATGTATAAAATCATCAATGTGGTCATCAAATGTATCCGAGGTTCATTCCAATAATTTATCTGCATCACAAGAGTTGACTACTTCTTCATTCTTTTTGAGAGGGACAACAGATATCAATCTCTCTTTCAAGCCTTCTAGAAGATAAAATTCATTGATATCTTCATTTCCATATTCATGCAACAAAGAATCATAAAAAAATTGTGACATCCCCAAAAAGGATTTATTTTTAAGTTTGAGATTTCTTAGGAAATTTTCTACGTTTTTGGTAAATTGGAAATTGGAAAATTTTTGCCATTTTTTGAAATTTTGAATTTCAAATTTAATTAATTGTAATTAATGATTATGATTGTTGGGAAGAGACCTAATTTGACCCAACTAAATTCTTGAATATGACACTTGTATGAAACCAAATATTTTATAATTATTGCTGGAAGACAAATGGAATGTCCATGTTGAAATCAGTTGACCATGACTCAATGAGTGGGGAACATGTTGGAACTACCTCGGGGATGATTGTTACAAGTGGAAAATCAAGAATTTGGCCATTAGCAGCTCCTGAAAATCTTGGATTTGGAAAGCTCTGTAAAATACCAAGGGAGGGAAAAGACCTAAGAAAAAATGACTTTGGGTATATGGCATATGTGAGGAGGCAGGACATTGCCTAGTATGCTGGGGGGGGGAAATAAATGTCTCTTATTGTTATGAATAGTACTGCCTGAGTGTGAGGTAAGGAGAGGACTGCTGAAAATGAAAAGCATTGGTTGAGGAGGAGTTCCCAGTTATCCCTCATGGATTCATGGTCAGTATATGGGGTGAACATGACAAGTGATTTGGATGCCCTGTTCTAAGGTTGGGAGGAACTTGGTTGTTCCCTTTGTTGTTCCATAACTTATCCAGATATGTTCATATACTACCCCTCTTGTTATATTTGTATTTTTGAAATGATTATACATGCCTTATAATTCTACATGTATACTGTGACATCCCCAAAAATAATTTATTTTTTAGTTTGATATTTCTTAGGAAAATTATTTTGTTTTTGGTAAATTCGAAATTGGAATTTTTTTACCATTTTTGGAAATTCCAAATTCCAAATTTAATTAATTTTAATTAATTATTATGACTCTTGGGAAAAGACATGATTTGACCCAACTAGATTCTTGACTATGACACTTGTATAAAAACAAAATATTTTATAATTATTGCGGGAAGACAAATGGAACAACCATGTTCAAATTAGTTGACCATGACTCCATGAGTGGGGAACATGTTGGAACTACCCCAGGGATGATTGTTACAAGTGTAAAATCAAGTATTTGACCATGGGAAGCCCCTAAAAATCAGGGATTTGGAAAGCTACAAAAATTCCCAAGGGAGGGAAAAATACCTAGTCAAAAATGACTTTAGATATATGGCATATTGGAGGACGTAGGACGCTGCCTAGTATGCTAGGGAAAATAAATCTATCTCTTGTTGTTATGAACATTAATGGATGAGTGTGAGAGAAGGAAATGACTGCTAAAACTGAAAGCATTTGTTGAGGGGAGTTCCAAGTTAGCCCTCATGGATTCATGGTTAGGCTAGGGGGTGAACAAGACAAGTGATTTGGATTCCCTGTTCTAAGGTTGGGAGGAACCTGGTTGTTCCCTTAGTTGTTCCAGTATTTAGCCAAATATGTTCCTCTACTTCCCTCTTATTATATTTGTATTGTTGAAATGATTATACATGCCTTCTACTTCTAGATGTATACCCAATTGTGCATATGTGAATAGGTGGAATTATAGAGTGGTTATAGGGTACTTGTTGTAGAAATAATTTTGTTCTCCTAAATATTGTATCTATAGGGTCATAGCATTTTATCTGCTAAAGGAACCATCTAATTTGTTAAAGAAAACATATATTTAGTTACCATAGGTGATTTGTTGTAGGAAGATAACTATTATGTTAATGAATGAACTTATATAGAGATTGAGTATTATCTATGGTATGAATAGTATGTAAATAATAAGTAGTGTTGTAAAGTCACTGTGTATTAGTCATGGAAAAGATAGATTTATCTTGTATAAAGTAATAAATTAAAGAAGAATATACAAACACAAATCCTAGAAATTTCTACCTATCATTCACATGCTCGGAAGTAAGGGAAATAGTTCCAGAAAACTTTGAGTACAGTTCAGAATGAAAACAAACGGCCAATCTAACTATTACAAGTCCAGGATAAAATGTTACAATAGTAAAACATGAGAATTAATACTTCCCCAACCTAGATGGACTTCTGAGCTAGAGCCCGGTGAAGTATCAAAGAGACTCACACCAGGAAGTAGAGTAGAAAGAAATAAGTGAATGTAGAAAATGACTAACCATATGAGAAAATGATTGGTAAAATGAGACCTGTGCTATATATAGCTATGATAGGAATTCATGAAGTATATATAGCTATATGAGTATAGTTATGAAATATATGCATTTATATTCGAAAATCGATACCATAGTCGATATAGAAATGGAAATACATAATTACAATATTTTTTTACACATATTATATAATTAATATGTAAACTTTTTAACAGTTATGTAGAATCGAATATACAAAATAAAGTATCAAAAGAATGGTTTTATATATATACAGAAATATACCTGGATATATTTATAGAGTCACATCTTGTAACACCACTCCTACCTAAGGACAACTACTCAGTCAACCGGTGAATTTTTTTTTTTTTAGTGTGTGCGCGTGTGTAGAAGAAACAACCCCTTCGACTCTGGGTCAGCACTCGAACCAACAGGGTGCAAGTCAGACGAATACAATCAAGATGACCCAACCTATCATAACGATGACAAGAAGCAAAACGCCCCTGTACAGGAGGCGGGCAACTATTGGCGATAGGCAGAGACAAACACCAGGGGTTAGGCGCAGTACTGTCACCGAATCGAAAGAATCCGTCAGTAGAGTCGCAGTAGTGGAACTGTG
>CBVK0100919879.1:0-11192 GCA_900067695.1 Picea abies | reverse complement strand
ACAGTACATGGGACCAATCTTGCAGATAATATAACACATACCCAACACAAAGGTCATGGCAGTATGTGTGATCCTCTATTCACCTTCTTACTAAATCATGAAGAGGAAAAATATCTCAGTCTAAGAGATTACTTCCCTACATCATTTTATCGAGATCAAGGAAACTATAGTACTTGGAACTAGCTATGGTACCTTGTAGAGTCGACCTACCTGTTGACGATTAAAAATCATCAACGAATTTTTTCCCACAAAGTGTTGCTAAAGCCTATTATTATAAAAGCTAAATAATACTAGTAGGTGGGACCCCCTTGTAGATTGGAGATCAGGTTTGGTCCTTATTTGATGTTGTGTTGAGGTTTGACACTGCTTACATGGTGATATAATTATGTTTTATTGGCAATGGATAAGGCATGTTCTGTGGTTTTTTCTATTGTTCTAGGTTCAAGTTTTATTTACAACGGCCTATGTCATCCTTGTTATCACTGCAATCTGTTATTGGATCTATTGCGAGAAGACCTACACAATAAACATGTTAGCAAATAACACAGACAAGAAATTGGAAAGAAATGAAAAGAAATGTAACAAATGTAATTGGAATAATTTTAACTATGCTATATACTATACTACATGCATTGATTTTAAATGGATTGTTGTTATCCTAGTTATTAAATTAATAGCTATGCAATTTTATTTGAGTTATATAATCGATATGCATGGTGATTATTCTTTGGTACAGGTTGATGTGGATCATGCTATTGGTGATAATTCGATACATGGTTATTGGATCATATAGTTGATATGTAATATGGTCAAGTTGGAATGGAAGGGATGATGTGGGTGGCGCGTTTGACAAGTAATAGATGTAATTTCCAATGCATGGTTTAAATGAATTGTTGGTAGATTAATGGCTTACATGTACTATTGAATTAAATTGACTGTGGGTGGAGGTGACGTGCATTTACTGCACATCATCCTTACTCCTTCCATTGGTTGCCACCCTAGTCGAGCTATTGTTCAATCTTGTTGTTGTGGTTATGCTATGATTTCTTAGCAGATAGGAACCGCTCGGACAACTCGTTTTTTAAGGTGTTTGATTACAGGTATGTCTTTTTTTGGCCATTCATGTGTCCGCTCTGGCTATGAAATGATTATTGGCTCACGTGTATTGGTTTGTTCTTTCTTTGAGTTTTTCAACTGTGTAAAATTTTGATTTTGGAATGAAGCGTTGATGGTTATCTCTACAATAGTGTTGAATTCATAGTGTTATTGGTCATCTCAGGGGTTACCAGCCATAAGGTCTCTCTATTATCCTTTTTGGTTTAGTTGGGTTTTTTCTTTTTTTTTGGTCTTGGGTGGTTGGTTGTCCTCATGTGTTCACATCACTATATCCATTCTCTGGATTTTATGGGTTTTAATGGTTGGAGGCACTTTGTGTCACTGGGTTTGTTCACTTGAGTATTGGTTTTTTTTCACCACTGAAGGTCGTGGAGTGGGTTATTTTGTTCATTCTCAACCCTGTCTTCACTTCAGCGTTGTGGTTTTTTGACCGGAGAGCCATGAGGGTTATTCCCTATGTGTGTTAAGTATTGTTACTGGCCAAGTTGGAGCCTCTCTCCTCTTTTATTGCCTTACTGTCACGGGATTTGTTACCTGCCCACGAATAATTTGTGGTCCTCTATGTATATGCATTGTTGGTCTCATAGGTTTTCACCATTGAAGGAAGTTGGCTCTAGATTTTCCTGTGTTGGTCACAGAGAAAACCCTTAACTCTATAGGCCTGAGGGTTAATAGAGAAGACTAACGTGGCTTGTCGGTTTTACTGCTTAGTTATTGTGGGATGGTTGCATATTGTCGACAACAATTGGGTACAGACTCGCCCAATTGGTCATATGACGATCATCTTGGTTTGATATCTAGTCAATTCTTATGTTATTAAAATGAATAACCCTGTATTGTTAATTAGGCAGTCCAGATACATAGTCAATTTCCTTATGTTTGATAATCCAGTATTGTTTTATTTGAGAAGGTCACAACCTCACTTCGTGTCGATGTGTGGGTATGTGTGGTTTCCACAACATGTTGGTTCAATTATTGATTGTTACGACATTCCAAGTATAGGCTCAACATTGAGTTGGTTGATTGGTTGATACACAGTCATTGTCTTTTGCACTAAGGATTATTTTTGATGTTTACCTTAGCATTGGTTACGATTGCTTAATGATGCTTGCACATACTGCATTTGTGTGTGTGGCATTTCTACACAACAAATAAATCGTCATTATAACTATGAGTTCTTTTGGGGCCAAATGGTTATTGCAACCGGGATGACTATAGAAAATCCATCCACTGTATGCCTATGATTATTTGATTGCATGAGCCCAAGTTTTACACAGCATGGTTGGCTGCAGTTTAATTAATTTGAAGCAATATTGTATGAGTTTGATAGCTCGACACGATGGATTAAGTTAATACTGTGACTGTTTATTTAGAATTTTAAAATGGGAATGTCACATCGTGGTATTTTGGGTGGCTACCCACTATGTATAATATGGATATATTTGGGTTCCACACTCAGAGATAGTCACATAGTTTTAATCACGACTTGTTGCAATTTGATTATGAAGTCGGGCCTACTATTGATACCTCGTTGTGTTGGATGGATAGTGACGTAGACCCCCACCTTAGCAGGGTTCACTGACCTCTCGATCTTTGGATCTTCCTATTCCTGAGCCGAAATGGCTCCTCGATTCCTGCTGGAACCTTCAACACTTAAATACCATAGGTCCTTTTATATGCTCCACCCGCATGAACATGCACTAGACGTTAGCCTACAATACACATGACCACAGGCTTAGCCCCAAAAGGCGCATCAGGTTTTGTGATTTTGGGACTTTCATTGTGAGTCACCCCGACTCCTCCAGTTCCTGAAACCCCGAAATGGGATAACACTACCTAGCACTTCCCCTAAGTCCTCCACTGATGTGACCCTCGGCTGCGACCTAGGGCCCTACCTTTGAGCATGTCAGGATTTTTTGTATCAGGAACTCATGATGTAGACTTGCTCCCTTTTCCCGATATCTAAAATGTCGAAATCTCCTTGCCACAGATCAATGGTCCTAGTTCTCCCACGATTTGACAGTCCAGATCATGTCAAGATTTTGCGACTTGTGATTCCCGAAAATAACTTCCTCCACACTCCCGACTACTGAAATGTCGATATGTCTGAGAACCAAATCAATGGCTCATGCTCCTCGGGATCTAACAGTTTTTATCTCTCTTGAGCTTGTGAGTGTTGAAAGACACTCGATCTTATCCTCTCCATGGATCTACTAGATCCAACGGTCTATGGAAAATCGATGTTTCTCCCTCCGAGAATTCCAACTGTCCGTTCAGGTTCTCAGAGACTCATGGCCAAACAATTAGTGTCTTTCCTCCTGATCTTGGTTTCTGCGAGGTGACTTCGACCCTCGTCCTTCCTTTGAAATTTCCAAGTCTTTATCTCTCCTGAGCTTGATTCTCTCTTCAAACTCAAGGATTCTAAAGGATTCTTGCACACACTCCTTGCGGCCGTCATGATAATCTTTGATTATAGGATAGCTCCCAACTCTATGCATACCTTGCAACATAAGTTATTCAACCACTCACTTGGATGGAAAATCTTAAGACTCTTCTTGGCCTGTGCACACCTTGCACGGCTTTGTGCTATACTTGCAATTATGTTGGTATAAGAACAACTCTATCTCTCCTAATATTTTCTGAGGTAAAACTCAGAACTCATTGATGCACTCCTTGCGGAATTTCACTGCACTCCTTGCAAGAATTCTTGGTACAAGAAGAAATTGAAACTTATACTCTCCCTCTCACAGACATCATACATTCAACATGAAATCATACACATAAAGCATTGAAACAAATGCATAACAGAGCATATAACCAAACTGTAAACATACCATTCAATAGATGCAAACAGTAATCATAACAACACCATGAAATTGGATTAAAGCATTCTTATATTAATTCAAATGCTTGTGTACATGGTTTCTATAGAAACATCTATCTGCTCAAACAACTTCTACAACCTATGTTCTTCTCTGCTCTCCTTTGCTCTCTTTCTCTACAGCTTCTACTCTTACTATTGAGAAAAAAATCATACAATACATACGAGTGAGATTTCTTGAATTTTCCCTCCTACAACTCTAAGTTATCTTATCAAAATAAATACTACAACTAATTTACATTTATTACATTAAATGCCTCCAACCAGAAGATGAGAGAAATGCTCAAGATCTTCATTACAATCCCCAAAAACATTTAAGAACAATTACATCCTCTCAGCTATTACATTAATGTTTCATATTTAAATTTCAAAATGTCTTCAAAATGCACGCTGGTGCATATCCAGTTGTCCTCCACTTGCGCTTTGCTAGTGATGCTCCTGCATCACACTCCTCTGGATGAAAAATTCATGGAATCCTTTCCATGAGCTCTTGCACTATTTTTCCATGTTTCTGGATATATACTTCGCTTTCCCAACTGGCATCCCCAATCGTGTGTCCCTTCCATTTTACCAAATATTCAAAATATGTCTTCCTTCAGGTCTTCTTACCAACTCTCTAATCAATGATCTTTTCCATCTACCACTTTTCAGCTACAGGCATCTGCTTGACCCATTGAACTTCCTTTTGATTCTCTTCTCATCTCACTTCATATTCTCTATAAAGGTACAAATCCACTACGTTGAATATGGGTGATATACCCACATCATTTGGCAATTCTATCTCATAAGAATTTGCCTCAAATTTTCTCAAAATATTACACGGCCCTATCTTTTTCCTCTTCAGCTTATTATATGTTCCCCTTGAGAACATTTCTTTCCTTAGATGTGATAATACCAAATCTCCCATCTCGAATTGAAGCTCTCTCATGTGTTGATCTTCTCTGTGCTTTCATTCCTAGTTGGAACTCTGCAACCGCTCTTTAATCTTACTATGGAGCTCCTGCATCTCTGCTACAAAATCTTCCGCTCCAACACTCTTGAACTCATTCTTCTCTAAGTCTCTCAACTCAGATACTCCTCTTGGTTTCATTCCATACATTATCTGGAATGGGATCTGTCTTGTGCTCCGGTTAGGTGAGTCATTATATGAAAATTCCGTTTGCGGAAAAATCTGGTCCCACTGACTATGATGTTCAGCTAATAAACTCCTCAATAAGTCTCCCAAACTTTGATTTACTACCTCAGTTTGTCCATCCGTTTGAGGGTGGTATACTGAGCTAAAATATAGATTTGTCCCCAGCTTCTTCCATAGTGTCCTCCAGAAATTACCAGCAAATGTGGTATCTCTGTCTAAAACAATACTCTTGGGTAAACCATGAAGTCGAACAACTTCTTTGAAAAACAAATTTGCACTGTGTGTTGCGTCACTTGTTTTCTGACATGGAATAAAATGTTCCATTTTTTATAATATATCGACTACCATGAATATGGAATCACAAACTCTCTATTTCCTCGGTAGTCCTAACACAAAATCCATGCTTACCACATCCCACGGCCTCTCTGGTATTGGCAATGGTTGATACAACCCTGTATTTTGTCTTTTCCCCTTTATGTGCTGGCAGATTATACATCTGTTGAAAAATTTCTTGACATCCGTCCTCATCCCTGGCCAATAATGCAAATTGTTCAGTTGCACAAATGTTTTAGCATGGCCACAATGTCTAGCCAATCCTCCATTTTTCTTTTCTTTCAAAAGGTTTTCTCTCATAGAACTCTTTGGGATACAAAACTAATTTCCTTTGAATAAAAATCCATCCTGAATCAAGTATTCAATCCATTGGCTTCTATCTCTCAAAACAAGATTCTCACATGCTTCATAACCATCCTTAAAATCTGAATCATCTCTGTACATTTCCTTAAGGCTATCAAAACCTAATGTCTTCATTCGAAACTCCTGCAGAATCAAAGATTTCCTACTCAATGCATCTGCAACCTTATTAGCATTTCCAAAAATGTGCTTTATAACCAAAGTAAAGTTCTTCAAAAATTCAACCCATTTTGCATGTTTCTGGTTCAGTTTTTCCTGTCTGGTTATAAACTTTATGGCCTGGTTGTCGCTATACAAAACAAACTCTTTCAGAACCATGTAGTGCCTCCATTTATTCTATGTTTGTATGAATTCATAAAACTCCTTATCATATGTGGAATAATTTCTTTTGGCATCATTCAGCTTCTCACTGAAGTATGCAACTGGTCTATTATCTTGACTTAAGACTGCTCCAATCGCAAATCCACTTGTGTCACATCTCAGTTGAAATGTTTTACTGAAGTCTAGCAGAACCAGAACTGGTTGTCCGATTATCTTCTCCTTTAACAACTTGAAAAATTTCTCCTCTTCCTCTGTCCAATGAAAATATTTATGTCTCTTCTTGAATGTGTCCATCATTGGTGCACAAATTCCACTAAAATTCCTGATGAAATTTCTGCAAAAAACTAGCTAGTCCATGGAATCTTCTAACTTCAAAGATATTCCTTGGCGACAACCACTCTTTGATTACTTTTACCTTTTCATTATCCATCTTCAACTCATTCGAAGAGATTACAAAACCCAAATAAATGAGATTCATCTTCATGAAAGACAACTTCTTCAGATTTATCAGTAACTTATCTTCTTGCAACCTCCTCATCACTAAAGCTAAATGTCTCAATGTTCTTCCTCGGTCTTACTAAAGATCAGTATATCATCAATATATACAATTACAAACTTTCCAATGAAATCTTTCAAGACTTCGTTCATTAATCTCATAAAAGTACTTGGTGCATTCGTCAATCCAAATAGCATGACAAGCCATTCATACAGCCCTTCATTCGTCTTGAATTTTGTCTTCCATTCATCACCTTCCCTCATTCTAATCTGATGATATCCGCTTTTCAAATCAAGTTTTGAAAAAAAAAATCTCCACTCAAGGAATCCATCAAGTCATCCATCCTGGGTAAAGGAAATCTATACCTGATGGTGATTTTGTTTATAGCCCTTGAGTCTATACACATCCTCCATCCACCGTATTTCTTTGGACTTAGCATTGTTGGTAGAACGCATGGACTCAAGCTTTCTCTAATCAACCCTTTGTCCATCAAATCCTAGACCTGCTTCTTAACCTCTTCATTCTCCTGTAGTGTCAATCTGTACACTGCTTTGTTTGGTAAAATCGCTTCTGGTATAAGGTCAATGTAATGGCTTATACTTCTAATGGGAAGAAACGAACAAGGTAAATTTTCCACCACTATATCAGCAAAATTCTCCAGCAGTTCCTGAATTTTCTTAGGTAGATCATCTATTGAGGTACTGGTCAAGATGGCTCTAGGTTTTTTCACCGTAGCAAATTGAATTTATTCATCTTTATTGACTTCACCCAGAAGTTTCTTCCCACTCATGAGAAGTACATTATTTCTTCTTTCTTCTTCCATCTTCTTGTCTTCAATTGGCAGCAACATATGTGTCCTACCATTCTTCTCCAAGGTGTATGTGTTCTTTCTTCCTTCATGAATAACATTTATGTGATATTTCCAAGGCCTCCCCAAAAAAGGATGACATACATCCATGGGAATAACATAACATAAGATCTCATCTATGTATCCCCCTATCTTAAATTCAACTAAACATTGTTTAGTGATTGTTACTCGATGTTCTTTCTGCAACAAAGAAACCTTGTATGGGCTCGGATGTGCAATTGTCTCCAATTCTATATTTTCCACCATCTATGTGGATACTAGATTATCCATGCTTCCACTGTCAACTATCACCTTGCATACCCTATCCTTGTTCTTGAAAGCAGTCCTAAATAAGTTGTTCCTCTGGACTGGGTTCTCCATCTCTTTCTCTGGTTTCAAGATAATTTTCCTCATCATTAAGGATCTTCCACCTTCTGCATCTTCTGCCTCAACATTTTTCCTCTATGATTTTGAAATGTGATCTTCTCCAACTCCATCCCTTTTTCTATCGGAACATTCAAAATATGTGTGTCTGATATTCCCACAAACAAAACACTTTATTTCACCTCCTCTACCTCTTCCTCTTCCTCTTGCTCGAGGAAAAGTGTTCCTATCGACATACTATCCTCCTTATGATCTTCCTCCCCTTTCTGGGTGGTTATGAGGTTTCTTTTCTTCCTTCTTGGGCTTCTGTACTCTATCCTGGGCAACTTCTTTTCCTCTGCTCTGACTTCTACCTTTGCCCCATTGACCTTTCTTTTAGGCCAATTTCACTTCTGCCTTTGAAGCAATCTAATAAGCATCTTCTATGTTATTGATTGTCACCATGCTCATCTCATCCCGAATCTAATATCTCAAGCCATTCATGTATCTGGTGACCTTTTCATCATCACTCTCGCAATGACCAACTCTGATGTTTAGTTTATAAAATTCCTCAGTGTATTCCTTCATTGTCATCCATTTCTGTCTCAAATTCTGCATTCTTCGAAACATATTAATTGGTAATCCCTAGGTATGAATTTGGATTTCATCTTGGCGACCATCCTGTCCTAGCTTTTAATTCTTTGTTTGCCTTTGCAATGCCTATCATCCTGTAGTTCATCCCACCATAGTGTTTAATGCCCTTTTAGTCTAGTGACAACGTGCTTAACTTTCTTATCTTCTTTGATATCATCATAGTCAAAGTATTTATCTAGAGCTCTAAACCAACCTATTATCTCCTCAATGTCTAAGTTTCCTTCATACATCGGGATGCCCATTTTTTTTCTGGCCCCTATTCTTTCAATAGCTTTGAATAGACATTCCTCTTAAGCATCTTTGGCTACAACTTCTTCTTCAGCTCCATCTTCGTTCTCACTTCCGACCTCACCGATATCTCTAGCATCAAATCTTTTCCTCTGTGTTGTATTCATAGCATCCAATCGAGCACGAAGTTCTCTCATCTCCCTTTCCACAGATGGATCGAGCATAGGTCTCTCTTGACATCTCCTCGAAAACATTGTTTCAATATTTCCACGAAGAATTCAATCACAAATTTCCTTTGTCTTCCCTCTACAGAAAACAAAATTTGTTAGCTCAGATACCACCTGATGCAGACCCCCACCTCAGCTGGGTCTATTGACCTCCCGATCTTTGGATCTTCCTATTCCCAATCCAAAATGGCTCCTCGGTTCCTGATGGAACCTTCAACACTTAAATACCATAGGTCCTTTTATATGTTGCGCCTGTGCGAACATGCACTAGACGTGAGCCTACAATCCACGTGACCACCAACGTGACCATAGGCTTAGCCCCAAAAGGCACGTCGGATTTCGCAATTTCAGGACTTTCATTGTGAGTCACCCCGACTCCTCCAGTTCCTAAAACCCTGAAATAGGCTAATGGTTCCTAGCTCTTCCCCTAAGTCCTCCACTAATGTGACCCTCAACTATGAACTAGGGCCCAACCTTTGAGCGTGTCGATATTTCACGTATAGGGAACTCGCGATGTAGAATTTTTTCCTTTTCCCGATATATGAAATGTCAAAATCTCCCCACCACATATCAACGGTCTTGGTTCTCCCAAGATATGATGGTCCAGATCACATCGGTATTTTGTGACTCATGATTCCCAAAAATAGCTTCCTCCACACTCTCGACTCCTGAAATGTCGATATGAATGAGTGCCAAATCGATGGCTCATGCTCCTTGGGATCTAACAGTTGTTATCTCTCTTGAGATTGAAAGTCTTGAAATACACTCGGTCTTATCCTCTCCATTGATCTACTAGATCCAACGGTCTATGGGATATCGTTATTTCTCCCTCCGAGAATTTCAATCGTCTGTTTAGGTTCTCAGAGACTCCTGGCCAAACAATTGGTGTCTTTCCTCCTAAGATTTGTTTTTTCAAGGTGACTTCAACCCTTGTCCTTCCTTTGAAATTTCCAAGTCTCTATCCCTCCTTATCTTAATTCTCGCTTCAAACTAAATGATTCTAAGGGATTCTTGCACACACTTTTTGTGGCCTTCACGATAATCTTTGATTATCATATATCTCCCGACTCTGCACACTCCTTATGACAGAAGTTCTTCAACCACTCACTTGGTTGGAAAAGTCTAAGACTCTTCTCGGCCTGTGCACACCTTCCATGGCTCTGTGCTATACTTGCACTTTTGTTGGTATAAGAACAACTCTATCTCTCCTGAGATTTTCTGAGGTAAAACTCAGAACTCATTGACGCACTCCTTACGGACTTTCACTGCACTCCTTGCGGGAATTATCAGGATGAGAAGAAATTGAAACGCACACTCTCCCTCTCATAGACTTCATACATTCAACATGAAATCATACACATAAAGCATTGAAACAAATGCATAACATAGCATATAAGGAAACTGTAAACATACCATTCAATAGATGCAAACACTAATCATAACAACACCATGAAATTGGATCAAAGCATTCTCATATTAATTCAAATGCTTCTGTATATGGTTTCTATAGCAACAACTATCTACTCAAACAACTTCTACAACCTATGTTCTTCTCTTCTCTCCTTTTCTCTCTTGCTATATAGCTTCTACTCTTACTATTGAGAAAAAAATCATACAATACATACGAGGGAGATTTCTTGACTTTTCCCTCCTACAACTCTAAGCTATCTTATCGAAATAAAGACTACAACTACTTTACATTTATTACATTAAATTCATCCAACCGGTAGATGAGAGAAACACTCAAGATCTACATTACAATCCCTAAAAACATTTAAGAACAATTACATCCTCCCAGCTATTACATTAATGTTTCATCTTTAAATTTCAAAACGTCTTCAAAATGTGCGTTGGTGCATATCTAGTTGTCCTCCACTTGTGCTTTGTTGGCAATGCTCCAGCATCAGATAGCCCAACATTTTGATTATTTAGAGTCGCGTTGGATTGATTTTGTACAGTCACATATTTACTCTTGTGTTGGTTGAATTATTGTGTGTTTCCACGACATGGCATGAGTTGGAATGGTGGTTGTTGTCTAATTGTTTAACTGACAATTCAGGGTTTTACAATTCAAATCCATATTATTAGTGTTGGTCACTATAATTGCTTAATTAATTCAAACAACCAAGTGAAACATAAATTATCAACCCAGGGAAGTATTTTGTTTCAAAGATAGATGCACACTGTATATGCTCAATTCCAAAAGCATTTAGTGTTGTAGTAAAGAAATC
>CBVK0100919878.1:0-18519 GCA_900067695.1 Picea abies | reverse complement strand
CGGCATTCCTGCTGAACCGCTCTTCCGATCTCACTAGTTTTGGTTGGTACTAGAAAACCAAAAAACCAAAAAACCAGAACCAGTACTAGAAGTACCAGTCTAGATTTGTGCAAGTCAAGTTTCTAGTGGTAAAACTTGGAATTTTCTGAAACAGTCAACTCCAGCCAAATCACCTCAGTCCAATGCATCTCCTGGTAAGTTCAAATTCATTTTCTGAGCACTTTCATTTTTTGGTCATTTTCCTAGTTCCAAGTCAAGATGTCTACAAGCACCAAGCATGTTGACAAGTTAGAAGGTGTGGAAAATTTATGTGCCTAGAAGTACATAATTGGACTCATTCTTGAAGAGAATGACCTTACAAAATTCATAAAATAAAATGTACCGGAACCGAAGAAGATGAAGCCAAAGAGAAGTACAAGAAGGATATGATTAGGGATAAAAGAATAATTGCAGATTCCATTAAAGACCACTTGATCCCTCAAGTGTCTTATAAGAATACTCCAAAAGATATGTTTGATGCCCTAACCAAAATGTATGAAGGAAAGAACATCAACCGGAAGATGAAATTGAGAACCCAACTCAAGAATACAAAGACACAAAAAGGAGAAACATTTCAAGACTATTTCTCTATGGTTTCTCAATTCAAAGAACTATTAGAGGAAATTGAAGACAACTTAGATGAATATGAACTTATAATGACAACTCTTAATTGTCTCACAAGACCTTGGGATGACTTCATCCAAATTCTTTGTGCAAGAAAAGAGAAACTCCAATTTGACAGTTTATGGGAAGAGTGTGTTCAAGAAGAGGCAAGAGTAGCCAATCGATAAGTCATCCTATTAAGAGAAAAATATCAATCCCTGGTAGCTCATGATAAATGAGGAAAGAAAAAGTCTCATTTTCAAAAGGAGACCCACTTTCATAAAGAATCTCACCCTCCAAATATATTCCAAAAATATCATATTGGTCAAAGAAAGGGAAAATATTTCTCCTCTTATCAATGTTCTCATTGTGATAAGATGGGACACATTGTTAAAAATTGTCCTATCAGAAGGGAAGAATACAAGAAGAGAAATAACAAAAGACATCATGCCCATGCTTCTAAAGATGATGAGACACCCAAGAAGTTGGCTAAATAAGAGATTGATGATTATGTTTTGTTTTCATCCCTCTCAGGATATGTGACACCTAGAGAGGATACTTGGCTCATAGATAGCGGTGCCTCTAAGAACATGATAGGTCAGAAAGACATTATTCATATCCTTACAGAAAAGGAATTCCCCCAGAAAGTTTCAAATGGAGATGATTATCAGTACCCTATCAAAGGAATGGGAGAATCCACCTACAAACTTGATTCAGGAACTTCGATGAGAATGAAGGATGTACTTTATGTACCATTTTTGAAAAAGAACTTACTTTCTATCTCATCTCTAGATAAGAAATGGTTCAAGGTTGCATTCATAGATGGTGAAGTTCTTATGTGGCCTAAAGGAAAAACTATAGAAGATGCAGTTGTTATTGGAACAAAAGAAGGTGGGTTGTACAAGTTAAAAGATCATTCAAATGTATCCTTAACTCACTCTACTGAAATTCCTTGTGAAATTTGGCATAGAAGACTATATCACATAAACTACAAAGTATTACCATATGTATGCAAGGTATTTACATGTTTACCATAATTAAATTTTGATCATGAAGGTGTATGCAGGGGATATGCACAAGGAAAGAACATAAATAATTTTTTTTGAAAAAGAGACAGTAAAGAAAAAGGAATATTGGAAGTTGTCCACTCAGATGTATGTGATACAATGCCATCAACCTCTCTAAGCAGATATGTATACTATGTATCCTTTATTGATAATTAATCTCATAAGACTTGGGTTTATTTCTTGAAATCAAAAGATGAAGTACATGGAAAGTTCAAGGAATTCAAAGCCTTCGTAGAAAACCTCTCCGAAAGGAAAATCAAGATACTCGGGTCAAACAATGGAGGAGAGTACACTTCAAATGAATTTAGAATATTTTTAGAGATGTCTGGATTAAGAGGGAGCTCACCACTCTCTATAATACTCAACAAAATGGTGTAGAAGAAAGAAAGAATATAACGATTATGGAAGCAGTAAAGACTATGATTCACGATCAAGATATTCCAATGCACTTATGGGCTGAAGTAGGAAGAACAACAGTATATGTCCAACACAGATTATCCCATTGTGCACTTGGATTCAAAACCGCTAAAGAAATGTTCACCAGAAATAATCCAAAAGAAATCCATCTAAAAATATTTGGTTGTCCAGTATTTGTACACATTCCAAAAGAAAAGAGAACTAAGTTGGATCCGTCAAGAAAGAATGGAATATTTGTTGGATATTGTGAGTTCTCTAAGGCCTTCAGAATTTACATACTAGGTTACCATCATATTGAGATCAATAGAGATGTAACCTTTTATGAAGATGCAACAATCAAAATATCAAGGAAATTCTAGCTTGAAGAAGTATATGAATAAGAACCTGTAGCTCCCAGAGTTGCAGAACCCGTGAAGGAAGTTACAGTTACCCCTGATGATGAGATTCCAAAAGATCATGATATGATAGAATCTCAAAAACCTCCACGTACTATGATATCTCATAAGGGAAAGATATCTTAGGCGAGAGAACTTATTCAATATGCAGAGAAGTATGGTGCCCCAGAAGGAACCATGAGACAAAGCAGGAAACCTAAGTCATTCTCCAGCTATATGAACTTGATGTGTGATCTCGTAAAAAAAGAACCTACTTTCTTTGAAGAAGTCATTCAGAAGAAAGAATGGATGGACACTATGATAGAATAATACTAGTCCATTATAAATAATGATGTATGGGAAGTAGTTCCTAGACTAGAGGAAAAATATGTGGTATCTTGCAAGTGGATATACAAAATAAAACATGCATCATATGGAAGTATTGAAAAACATAAGGCAAGATTTGTGGCTCGATTTTTTTCTCAAAAGGAAGGTATTGACTATGAAGAAAAAATTTCTCCTATAGCCAACTACACTTCTATCAGAACCATCATAGCTCTTGCGGCTAAATTTAAGTGGAAGTTACACCATATGGATGTGAATTTTTTTTTCTCAAATGGTGTTATTGAAGAAGAAGTGTATATAGAACAACCACAAGAGTTTTAAGTTGAAAATGGAAAGACTCATGTCTGCAAGTTGAAGAAAGCTTTGTAAGGGTTAAAGCAAGCTCCTAGAGCTTGGTATGGAAGAAATGATAGTTTGTTGACAAGCTTGAGATTTACCAAGAGTAAAGTTGAATATAACCTTTAATTCAAGGTTATGAATGATGAGCCATTCATATTTCTACTCTATGTGGAACATTTATTCTTGATAGGAGAAGAAAATCTCATCACAGATTGCAAGAAGAAGCGTGCTACATATTTTGAAATGAAAGACCTAGGCCCGATGCATTTTTTCTTAGGTCTTGAAGTTTGGCAGAGCCCAGAGAATATCTTCCATAACCAAGGGAAGTATGCAATTGAAATACTAAAGAGATTTGACATGTTGAAATGTAAATTCATGAACACACCCATGGAAACAAATTTGAATCTCCTTGTTGATACTTCGTTAGAGTTTCTTGATGCTACTCTATACAGACAGATTATTGGATCTTTGATGTATCTGACGAATACCAGGTCAGATATATGCTTTGATGTGAAAACCTTGAGTCAATATCTGGTGGAGACCAGATGTGTTCACCTTGTAGCTGCAAAACACGTGATGAGATACCTCAAGGGTACATTGGATTATGGTCTTTGTTGTACTAGAGATCATGACTTCAGGTTGTATGGTTATACTGATTCATATCGGGATGGAAGTGCTTCCGACAAGAAGAGCACTTCAGGATGTTGTTTCAGTTTGGGTTCAGTCATGACTTCATGAAAAATAAAGAAGCAATCCAGTATTTCTCTCAGCACAACAAAAGCGGAGTACACTACAACATGTTCCACCAGTTGTGAATCCATATGGCTTCGAAAGTTGTTGACAGGTCTGTTCGATCTAGAGATGGAAGTCAGCGTGATTCTATGTGATAACCAAAGTTATCTAAAGGTGATGAAGAACCCAATGTTCCATGATAATTCAAAGCACATAGAGATCTGGTATCACTACATTCATGATATGGTGTAGAGGGGAGCTATAAATCTCCAATATGTTGGCACAGATGAACATGTTGCAGATGTGTTGACCAAGTCTCTGTCTTGTGTGAAGTTTGAGTAATTTCAAGACATGCTTGGTGTTTTCTGAAAGGATCTCCCTCGAAAGGGGTAGTGATGTTGATGATACTATGGTATCCTGACCAACAATGAGCAACTCCATTAGGATTTCATATCATAGGGGATTAATCATCCTTGGACAGATCTTGAAGATCTGGTAAGGACGGTTTTTCAAAGTACCTGTGCATGTATATGCTATTTTTGGTCAATAGTGGTAGCTCTGTTAGTATTTTATATCCTAGGGAATATTATGATTCCTGGACATATCCTGAAGGTTCGGTAAGGATGGTCTGTCAGAGTACCACGTGGTAGCTTGTTAGGATTTTATATCCTAGGTAATCTTATGATTCCTGAGAAGATCCCGACGGTTGGGTAAGAATGGCCTGTCTGATTACCACAAATGTTTTGGTTGATACACCTACCTCTTTATGTTTCCATATATTGATTATGTTGTTGTTTCAACCTTGTGTTGTTGATGATGTTGTTTCAGCCTCGTGTTGTTGATAAGGTTGTATCAACCTCATGTTGTTGGTGATGTTGTTGTTCTAGCCTCATGTTATTGATGTTGATGTTTCAACTTCATGTTGATGATAATGATGATGATGTTGTTCCAGATCCATGCTGCGAATGATGATGATATTCATGATGAGAAAAACTTTCGATGATTTATAGATGTGCCAGTCAGTGTTCCAGATGTTGATGATCATACTTCCCTCTCCATCTATTGATGATGTTGTATTGGTTCATGTTAGTAGAATACCCTTCTCATTAAGTGGGGGTGTTGAATTATTGTATCTTCGAAGAATATTATAATTGTATTTGAGTTATTATCTTATATATCAAATCTCCTTTTGTGGATTGATCATGTCGGGTCTTCTATAAGATCAAATCCCCTTTTGTGGATTGGTCAAACCATATTTATATGGTGGTATTTATAAAGTCGACCCCTAGTGTTTATAAAGTGGTTTTAACCACTCCTAGAAGAAGTCGGCCCTACTAAGTGAAAATACATGACCCTAGTGCCTCCTCAACTAGTATTTATATGTGAGGATGGTGCCTCACTTAATCACTATCACACTCACTCATCTAGTGCGCAAATCTTGAAGGCTATCGCAGTTTCAAGAGGAAGGAGAAGAGAGGCGCATTCTTAGTCTTGATTTATTCTTGGTGTTTTGGTCTTAGTCTTGGCATTGTATTGGCAATCTATTATTGAGGAATCCCCCATGAGGGTTTCCCAAGATAAAATTTTGTGTACCTTTTGATTCTGTTTCTTTCAATGATCCTCTTCATGTTGTTGTTTTGGAAATGCATTGAATGCTCATGTAATTTGGAAATAATCTAATAACAACACTAATCTTAACAATGTTGACCTTTCACAACCATGCTAGTTCAGGTGATAACATGCATAAATCACAAACTTCCGCATTCAATGTCAAGGTAAACAATCAATATGGATTCTCAATGTTGATTATTTCTACAACTCATTCACAATTGATTAGTGTTGATAAATTAATGTCTTTGTTTGTTTTGTTTAGGGGAACACTGGAAATAATGAAGAAAACTGTGGATACCAATTCCCTAACAATATTATGAGTGTACAATAATGAGGAAAATAGTGGAGACCCACTCCCTAAAAATATTATGTGTGTAAAATTGGATGTATGATAGTTATCATGATTTAGTTTGTATTTGGTATACCTATAAATTTCTTTTGTTTCAAGGGAAGATCCTATAAATGAGGATGTTGAGAGACAAGAGGAAGAAATTACCCAAACCATAGTTTCCATTAATCCAATAAGTAATGAACATTGTAATTATATTTATATTGAACTATTAAATAGAATTTTAAACATTTATGAATTACAATTTATATGTCAACAATCCACTAGCTATAACACTTTAACCCCCCTTGTTTCTGTAATCAATGTTTGTTCCACTGAGGGTGGATGTAACACGAGACATGTATTGTATTCCAAGTCCCTGCATGAATCAACTGAAGAACAACACCCACTAAATGAAGACAAGGATAGAATGGACAGAGGTTATGAATTTGAAAAAAAATAAGAAACCACATAATATGTGATTGTTTATATTAGGGGACACTATGGAAGAAAACATATTTTAATGATCAATTTTATTAATATAAACTATTTTTTACTATGATATGTCTCTCTATTTTTTATGCATTAATGTTATATGTTTTATAATGTTTTGTTAGTTTCAATTATTTTTCAGTAGATAGATTAAGTATGGGGAACTGAGAGTGATGTGAGGGGCGAAGAGGGGCTAGATAAGATTATTTTATGTTGCTGGCCATGGTCAGCCTAGTAAATTATTCTCAAAACCAAGTGAAGCTCAAGTAAGTATTTTGGCATGTTATCTTTTAAATATTAATATTATTAATTGAAAATATATGTCTTATATTCACATAAAATTATTTACATCAACAACTAGAAACAAATGAAAAACAATTTTGAAATCATAATAAGTGGTCAGATCTAACAATTTGGCATCATTAATTAGCAGTGCCCCTTTTGCTAGGATTTGCATACAAATATCATCTCTCCATAATTGACAAGAGTATTTCTAATAACTAACCTCATTATCAAAAACAAAATTACAATGAATTTTCCAAAGTGTATACAAAGAAGAAACTCTCAAACAATGTCAAATACAAGCCAAGGAATCCTGGATGACCAATATGGAATCAAAAAACAAAAACTACCCACCAGTGAAAATGTCTTTGAAAGCTGTTCACCAATTGAGATTAGACCTGAGCCCAACAAGATCTCACAAAGGAACATTCCCACAAGATGTGTTTCACTGATTCTAAATTTGAGCAAATGAAGAAAAGGCCATTAGAAATACCACTTTTGGCGAGTCGATATTTGGAGGGAAGACCTTAGTAGATCACCAACCAAGAAAAAACCCAAAGCTTGTAGGAAACTCGAATCGACCAAACACCATGCAACAACCAAATCCAACGACTCTCTGTATCCAAAGAAATCCACCTAAAATTGAGAATGAGACCTAACTCATGTTGTTGATGTTGAATGGAGTATAGATTATGGGAATCATACTAAGTCAAGGGATGTCCAAAACTCCACTCCCAATATTTCCAAAAGGTCGACCAGTCATATCAATATTCATCTTAAAATATCCTCCCAAGGTATGAGACTAACAATATCCATAAAGGTAATCCTATCCAAAAAAGACAATGTAAACTCCCTAGCCATTGAATGCCAACTATTGTAAGAATGAGAAGTGGAATCCCAAAGATCTCTCCAAAAGAAAATATTATTTCTACTAAGCATCTTTTCCTGAAAATGAGGGAGGTCAGATATGCAAGTATGCTTATGTTGCTAACTCCAAATTGGCCTCTTGGATAGTTCCCAACCCAAACAACTACCTATCCACTACCAGCAAACCAAACCATCCACTCTCCTCCATATTTTACAAATACTCTTGAAGATGGACCCTGAAATTTGGAAATTATGGGGTGCAAAAATGATATCAAATAAATCAGATTGTTCCCTTATTTTGTCGATGTGCTAGGTTGAAATCAATATGTGTCACATCAACACTTACCAAGGGGATGATCCCTCCACACATCTAAAAACCCATTCGGCGGCCAAAAATTTTCCTCGAGTTGTCACATCAATCATACCAAGGCCTCCCTAATCCTTGGGAATGATACAAACCACCTATAGGACCATGGGAAGATCAAGAGCCCCACCATACTTGTCCCACAAGTACAAGCACACAATCTAATCCAATTGACAAAATTGTGTCCTATTAGGAAGCTAGCCAGAAGCATAATAGATGTGGGACACCTGAAGAATCCTACTCACCACCATTAGCTTAGTTGGAAAGGGAAGGTCCTTACACTGCCAAAAAAGTAACTTATATTGCAATATTTCCAAGCACCCATCCCACATAAAAATCAAAGAAAGGTCCACCCCAAATGGTATACCAAGACACCATACAATAATCCATGGCTAGACAAATCTCCAAGAAACTAGTAACCACATGGGGAAATCCTCAATGTCAAGTAGCCAGTAGTGTGTCTTGTGATCGTTAACAATTTCCCATGAAGCCTCACTAAACATGGAAATAAAATCCCTAGAAGATAAGACTGCCTCTTAATCAACAAAAATAGAAAAAAGAGACTCATCTACAAAATTATTCTTAACCATATCCTTCCCCCTCCCCTCAAGAAAGAGAAATACCTCTGAGTCGACAAGCCACCTCCAGTAGGTAACCAAGAGAATTAGTTGTCAAAACATAGAGATAAAGGGCCAAAGGACACCCTTGTCTCACATAACAGTTGAGATGGTTGAGAGCGGACAACACATTATTCATTGAGACAAAAGCAGAGGCACATGTAAACAAAGCGTTAATCATACTAACACAATACTGGCCAAACCCAAGGCAAGTCAACATATCAATGATCAATGTCCAATCAATATGATCATATGATTTGTCAAATTCAATTTTCAATAAGAATGCATGTTGATCACACTTCTTGTCCCACTCCATGGCCTTCGAAGCTAATACAGTTGTATCCAAAATAAATTGGTCCTATACAAAGCTTGTCTTCTCTTAACGAACAATATTTGAATCCACATCTTAGACTCCACCAGCTAGAGCCTTGGCCATAATTTTATAATCAATTCTTAATAAGGTTATCGACTACCACCCACCAATATAATCTCTTGTTGACTTCTTCAAAATAAGTTTAATAATTCCATAATTAAGTGCTTTTGAAAGAATCCCTATGAAAAATACCTCATGGGAAAGATTGTAGAAATATTCCCCCACTATGTCCCACATCTCCTTGTAAAATTCACAAGGAAGACTATCAATATTCGAGGACTTCACATTTTTCATTAAAGAGAGGGAAGGAAAAAACTCGTCTTTTGTAAAATTTCTTTCCAATCTAACCCGATCTCTAATAGAGACTTTGTGAAGAACCACTTTGTAACAAGTATCCCTAGGAGCCACAACCAACTCCTACAAGTGGAAAGAAAAGATTTTTTTTTGAAAGCAATCACTAAACATACCTCAGATCTTGGTTGGGTTCTCCTCAAAGAAAAAAAATTTCCCTATCGGCAACCACTTTCTTCTTCAATAATTTGAATAAATTAGATCCCTCATCACCCTATTGGATCCACCGTAATCGAGCTATGACTCAAGCCCCTCTATAAATATTATACTCCTCCTTGTGAACCACCATCTCAAGTTGAGTAGCATCTTCTTAGAGGACGATGTTATCGTTGGAAATATTGTTATCATTGATGTCAAAGAAAGGGGGAGCCTACAGATTTCCAAGATAAATATTACAATCCTACAAATATCCAAGACAAATATTGCAAGATGGATATTATTGAAAGTGTTACTTTTGTATTTTTGATGGTTAGTTTGGATACCCTATATTTGAAGGATTTTTTACCCTACATACCTAGCGCAAATGGGAGCACAAGTCACATGGTTGGAAATATTATTATGAGACATTTCCAAAGATATATGGAATTCCCTATATCTCCCTAGGAATGAGGAGATATCAATTTTTCCATTTGACAACCTAGCCAGAAAATTGAGGTCAGCTTAGCTAGTCTTTACAGGGTGGCCCAGAAAGTGGGGACATAATTACTATACATACAAGATAGATGTGTGCATTTTTAGATAAACTAAGAAAGAGATCAATTCTAAGGTGTGCATATGATCCAGATGGATTTCAGTGGCCTCCCACCTATTCCAACTAGCTCATTTTGGAAGTTTTCCAGTTTGGCAATTTTTTTCCTAGTTTTCGGGTCCCTGATTTCCAGGGCCATTTTGAGGCCCTAGACAACATTTTTAGGGCTCTCCACAATTAGATAATACATGTGGTTAAAGTTTGACGAAAACATATGTACTGCTCGGATAGACCTTTCCAACGGGTTATCGTGCACCTAAAACACAGATCGTATGCAAAAATTACGACCCCGAGAAGTTGATGTACTAACTTACCCAAACGAGGCCCACATGACATTTGGTGCTTCATCTCCTAGGGTTAGGTTTTTGGATGTCTAGGGTATTTGACATTCCTTTTTATTGTAAAAATGCCTTGAGAGCCTCATTGTAATCATCTTCTTTCAAATGAGTGCAACTGTCACATCTCTTCTCAGAGATAAGTCATCGCCATTCTAGCTAGCTTGTTTTCCGCTGCATTTTACAGTTTCAGCTTATTTCCTTATTGAATAGAAACCATTTTACTGTATATATGTTATTCTGTGTTAAGAATATTTTGATAATAATCTGTATTCATTTCATTCTTCTCATAAAATCTGGATCAGTGGTATTAGAGCATTCTTCTCCTTGTTGTTCTTAATGCATGTCCCCAACGAGGTTAGGCTACAAAGAATTGGGCCTCAAGCTTGTTTCTCTTGAGAACAAAATCTCTCGCACGCCCAAGAAAACTCTCATGGCAGGAGAAAATAAAGACGATGGAACATGAGATCCCTTCAAAAATTTTCTCCAGGAATTCCTCATGCAACATAGGAACGAGATGATGGATAGTTTTGTGCAAACCCTTCGGCGGCTACCAACAGGCGACGCATCTTCCACAAATGGAGGCGCCACCCCCTTCAAGGTACAAATAAACTTAGATATTCCTATATTTGAAGGTGATATAGACACAAATGTTGTTAACAAATGGTTCAATCTGCTAGAAGGGTATTTCTCTATCCATAACTTCTCGAATAGATAAAAGATTACTTTTGTGCTCCTCAAAGTCATTTATCGTGTCAAATATTGGTGGGAAACTTTTTGTGAGAAAAAGGAAATAGAGGAACCCTCATTATTTATAGTCGTGGTCACCTGGGAGTCCTTCAGGGATTCTATTAAGGAACAATAATACAATGTTGGAAGTTATGATGACCTGTACACAAAATGGACCACACTGCGGTAGGAAAGAAACCAAGTAGTGCTCGAGTTCACAAATATCTTTCATACCTTGTGCACCAAGGTGGGTATCAAATATTCTGAGAGACATCTGGTGCTCAAGTATCATGACGGTCTGCATAGATACATCTAGGATGAAATTGATTTTCTGGACATCTCATCCTTGGGTGCGACCTACTGATATGAAGTCAAAATAGAGAAGAAGCTCAAAAACAATATGTGGCAACTTGGGCTTGGGAACCCCTCACAGCAAAATCTAGGAAAGGTTGGACCCAACCCGCTAAAAAAAGGACAGATAAAATACATATAGCCTCAGGACAACCATTCCATGCCGCAAGAAAAGAAGGACACCAGAAAGACAAAGAAAGATACCGGGAAGTTGTGCAACTTCCATAACATCCCTTGGCATAACACTATTGATTGCTGCTGAAATCAGTCGTTGGTGGCTGAGGTGAAAGCCTCTGAATTAGATGCAGGTTTCGACTATGAGATAGAACCAGAAAGGGGGAGATAGATCATTGACACAAAACCTAGTGCTACCATTGCTACCACCAATCTCTAGCTTGGTGAACCAGACGAGCCATAGGAACACAAAATCCTTTTTCATTCACAGATGTGGGTGAAGGGTACCCCGTTGCACTTCATTGTTGATAGTGGTAGCCAACACAACCTCATCTCAACAAAGGTTTCCAAGTGACTCGCCCTACTGACAACGCCGCACCCACAACCATACACCATTGGATGGCTCCGCCAAGGAAGAGACATTCGCATCAACCAACAATGTTGCATTTCATACGACATTAATCCCTTCAAAGACGAGGTATTGTGTGATGTTTCCCCCCTCAAATTTTGTAATGTTCTTTTGGAAAAACCATATTTATGGAAACGTCATGTTGTATATGATTCTAGGCCTTGCAGTGTTATTATTACTTTGAACAAAAAATTGTACAAGATACCCAAGGCAGTCCCACCTTGTGTATTTCCTTGATCTCTGCCAAGCAATGCATGAAGGTCATTTATCAGAAATGGAAGTTTGTCTTCTTCATGATTCACTCTCATAATAAGTGAAACATCGCAGCCACATCCAGGGTCTTCATGGTCGACCTTTCCACATAGCAGAAGCAAGTGGATAAGGTCATGAAAGAATACTCAGATATCTTATCCTCACCTATTGAGATACCTTTTCACTTTCAGGTCAAGCACCCCATTGATCTGACCCCCTACACATCGCTTCTGAATGGGACAATCTATCATTTCTCTATGTTAGAGAATCAGGAGATCAAGCATCAGATCCAAGAACTGCTCCACAAGGGGCACATCCATCCCATCTCATCACCTTGTGGGAGCCCAATCATGTTGGTACAGAAGAAAGATGGAACATGGAGACTCTGCATTGATTATCGAACACTGAATAAAATCATAGTCAGAAATCGGTACCTGATTCCCCGAATAGATGACCTCCTTGATAAGCTCACAAAGGCCAAATACTTTAGTAAGATTAATCTAAAGTATGGTTACCACCTGGTCCCGATAGAACAGACAGATGTATGGAAGAACGCCTTCAAGTCAAAGGAAGGTCTTCTTGAATGGTTGGTCATGCCCTTTGGTTTGAAAAATGCTCCAACCAATTTCATGAGGATGATGGATGATATCCTGCAACCATTCACCAACACTTTTGTAGTGGTGTATCTAGATGACATCATCATTTACAACAAGACTTGGGAAGAACACTTGCAGCATATTCAACAAGTTCTGCACACCTTGCGGTAGCACAAGCTATATGCCAACTTGGAAAAATAATCCTTCAACATGGACATGGTCCATTACTTGGGATACATAATTTATCAACATGGCATGCTTGTGGAACCAGCCAAGATCCAAGTCATTTGTCACTGGCCAGCCCCAACCAGATTCACTGAGCTTCAAAGCTTCTTGGGCCTTTCCAATTTCCACCATAGGTTCATGTTGGGATTCTCCCACATTTCATGGGCCCTCATCCAAGTAACCAGGGGTGGTAGTAAGGAGAAATTTGTGTGGGGCCTGTCACAACAACAAGTGTTCGATGATTTGAAGTAGCACTTGTGCTCAACCACAATACTTTCACTATCGGACCTACAAAAACACTTTGAGATAGAGACAAATTCTTCAAACTATGATGTGGGCATCGTTCTCACTCAACACAACCACCCCATGGCCTATCGTAGTAAGACACTATCAGATGTTGTTTGTAAGTACCTTACTTATGAAAAAGAAATGTACTCCATTGTGAAATCTTTCCACCATTAGAGACATTACATTCTTGGGAAGGAGACAGACATCCACACTGATCATAATCCACTGCAGTTCATGTAGACAAAAGGAATATTGTAGAATCACCACTATCATAAGTGGTCCACATACTTCCAGCAATTCCACCTCAACATCAAGTATAAAACAGGAAGCAACAACCACGTCGTTGATTGCCTCACCACGGTGCTAGACTCTTGTGGCCATGAGACCTCTGGATGGCCCCAACTCTATGAGACAGAATCAGACTTTGCCACCATTTACCAAATGTTGGGCACAAACAAAATTGTTGCTAATTCCCATGTTCAGGACGAGCTGTTGTGTTGTCTGGGCCATATCTGTGTTCCATCAAGCAAGTGAGTGAAGATGATCTAGGAATCCCACTACAATCGGGTGGCAGGATACTTTGATGTCGAAAAGATAGTGGCAATGTTACATAAACCTTTCTACTGGCCAAAATTTCGACAAGAGGTCAGTAAGTATATTAGGTCCTCCACTTCATGCACTATTTCCAAACCAACCACTAGGAAATAGGGCATGTACACCCTTCTTCCTACTCCTGACAGGCCATGGAAATCCATCTCAATGGACTAAATTTCGGGCCTCCCCTCCACCAAGCAGGGAAATGACTATGTTTTTGTGGTTTTTGATCGCTTTTCTAAGATGGAGATTATGGCCGTCTGCAATAAGAGCATCACAATCGAGGCCACTACCAAGCTCTTCTTTGAACGAGTCCAGGTACATTTTGGAATCCCACAAACCATTTTATCATATCGGGATAGTCAATTTCTCAGAACATTCTTGTCAAGCCTCTCGTCATTGCTGGACATTAATCTCACCAAATCCATGACCTTCTGCCCCTAGACAGATGGCCAAACCGAGGTTGTAAATCAAATGATCATGCATATCCTGAACATGTATAATTCCAAGCACCCTTGCACATGGGATGAGATTCTTCCCTATGTTCAGTATACCTACACTAGTACATTTGGGTCAAATTCTGATGGTGCGTTCGACGCAATTGCCACTTTATATTGTCGAGAGAACGACAAATAGCTGACCCCCTCAAACATCATTTCACATGACTTCTATTTTTCGATGACATAGATTTCATCATAAGACCAACGTCTTGGAGGTGGCAAGAGCGATGTCCTCGATGTGGCAAGAGCGACGTCTTGGACATGGCAAGAGAGACATCTTGGATGTGGCAAGAGAGACGTCCCAAACATGGCAAGAGCGACGTCTTGGATGTGGCAAGAGAGATGTCGTGGATGTGGCAAGAGAGACATCTTGAACGTGGCAAGAGAGACGTCTTGGACGTGGCAAGAGTGATGTCTTGGAGGTGGCAAGAGCAACATCTTGGTGGTGGCAAGAGAGACGTTAAGATGTATCAACTCCGATGTGGTTTCTATGGGAGCGACACTCTTGGAGGTGGAAAGAGTGACGTCTTGGAGGTGGCAAGAGACACATCTTGTAGGTGGCAAGAGAGACGTCTTTGACATGGCAAGATTGACGTTAAGAGGTATCATCTCCAATGTGGTTTCTATGGGATCGACACTCGAAGACATCATAATAGCAACTGTGTTGAAGGTATTTAAAAAAAAATACAATATCAATACTCAGAGGAACAGGTACATTAACCTTTGTTAAGATACTAGCCATATCAATATTTAAATCTATATCATCAGTCTTAAGCAAGGTTGGTTGAGGAGGAGGACTAACTTCCAATGGTAGAGGGGGTCTTGTCTAATGAGGTTTAGGATCACTAGGATATGTCTCGGGTGTGTTATCACACGAACTCACAATTGTTGAGCTAAAGTCCAAAAGCTCAATTGAAATCATGCATAATAAGACTGCAAAAATATACTAGAGAGTAAGTCCCTATTTTTAGAAAGGATCAAAATAATACTATACTTTCTTAGGTACATCGAAACAAGTGCCATCTAATACAAGATCCTATATACCAATGAGATAGCTTTGAAACAAAAATTCCAGAGCCTTCACTGAAGCCTTTGACAATTTGTTTGACATTTGTAGACAATTATATCATCAATAATACAACTTGAAGTCATTGCAGGTATTACTTTGTATCCTTTGGCTAGCACAACAACTTCACAGATAACATGCAAGTGTTTTGTATATATACATTGAGCAGAAGAGAAAATTCATGGAATTCAAATTGTAGCAATTTGAAACAACCATAACAGATTTGGACTCCAGATATAAAGATCATAATCTCTCATACCAAGACATTTGAAAATGTCAAACCATGTAAAATTCAATATCCCAATACTCGGTCAGAACAAGGGGCGAAAAAATACAAATTTAAATACTTCAACAACTATAGCAGATTTGGCCTGCAAATATACAACACATATATATATTCCAAGTTTAGTTTCAAATAACAACCAATGTTACTGTTATATACACAACTAATCCATCTAGTTTCAAATAACAACCAATGTTAACTGTCATATACACAGTTAATCCGTGTAGTAGATATATTAAGTGACTGAACATCACAGTCATTTTTGAAACATGGTCCAAGAACATGACAGGCCAAAGCAGAATATTGTGAATTTGTTCAAATGGATTCCTGTATGGCACATTATGAGGAAGGTGCACATCCAAACTGCAGACGCTCTCACATATTTCAGATAGAATCTTAGGAAAAGAAACATCGATATATTGAATTACTATATTCAATATATACGCAATGTGTTATCTAAGTCTGTAGATGCATCCATTTAGCCAGAATTATTTACACGATCACATTCATCAATCCATTCGGAATACCCGCAAACATTTTCAGAAATACAAATGGCTAAGTCATCCATAGAGCTATTTATTACTCCATTTCATATTAAATCCATCTCCTCCAATTCAATACGGATGACCTTTGTTAAATAATTCAAACCCCTATAAATATCAACTATTCAGCTGATCTAACTACACTACTAAAAAAAGGCAGGTGCCAAAATCCAAACACTAAAATATATGGTTCAGAAAGCTTACACGTCAATGGGCTTGCTCAATGTTGTCAATTCCAATTAATCCAAGAGAGGATATTATGTTAAGTAAGGGCTCAAAAGTAGAAAATTCACTTCTGAAAAATAATACTACATAAAAATAACCTTAGGAAAACACAAAAAACTACACTGACCATTTACTGAGGTGCTGAAACTCTCCTGGCATATCCTGCATGAAGCCTTCCTGATAAGATATTTTTGATCCCTGAATGAATAAGAATGTGAGAGCTAGAAAAATGTCAAAATGCAAGGCTTAATATAGTCAATAGACTAAATATCAAACTACAAGGCTTACTTTCTGGGAAACCAAATAATATAAGACCCAGAACTATCGAAAGAAAAATAAACAAACTACATCAAAATCACTCTTAGAGATTCAACCTAAGTTGGGCAAAAGAACATGCCACTTTGATATCATAGGGAATAGTTAATCAAATATACTAAAGTTGAAAACTAACGATCCATTGTCTATTTTTATGGCTCAACATTAAATGCGGTCAAAGCAAGGATACCAAAGGGAAGATATTTAACTAGGTAGGTACACTTTCGAATTAATGTCACGTGCCATACAAAGTCCTATTCATGGAAATTTGATCAATATTTAAAAATTGTCACCACGCAAATCTATGGTAGTTATCAAATTTCTAGGGAGGCTGACACATCATTGGCAATCCTTTTTATAACACAGTAAAAATGCAGAAAAGCCTACACCAATGTAATGGGAATGAACAGAGAAGCAAAAATGAACGAAATTACGTTCTCACAAGAATGAGTATGTATAAATTTCCCATGAGAATGAGTATGTATAAAGCAGAAAATAGGGAAAAATAGCAAAATAGAACAAAAACGCCATTCCAAGAGAATTTAAAATGTTGAAAGTCCATGGTGATTTGTTTCAACAGAGATTGTGAGGAAGATTTTTCTTTTCATCTTTAAGAAGATATATTCGAGAACAAATTTTACAATGATGTGCCTAAAGATTTTCAAGAAAATGTGAACCAAACTTCTAGTGCAGAGAACATGAATCATGAATAATTATCATGAGTTGTTGTGCAAAAATTAGTTCAAGACAGGTAGATATGGGATTGTTTTATGCATGCTGACAAAGAGGAAAAACATATTTTGAACCTGCACTCACTTGATTTTCCATAAATACGCTAATACATGATGAATATGAGGATGAATGTAATCTGCTGCAAAATTGTTATTCGACAGCTAAAATTGTTAGAAATATTGTTGTCATTGATGTCAAAGACAGAGAGAGACTACAAATGTCATTGATGTTAGAAATAATGTTGTCATTGGATTTTTATTTTTTTTAACTGGACTGAAGACTTTGGTTTACATTTTGGTTCTTTGTGCATTGTTTCTTGTGGTAGGAACATTCATGACACTATATACAAAGAAACAAGATGAATCAGTTGAAGAACTAGGTCACAATGAAGTAATTCTAAATTCTTTGGATTCTCCTTGGCTAACAAAAAAAATAATCATATACTTTTTGGGATTCTTCAACCATTATTTTTCAAAGTGCAAGATGTCCATGGCAAGATTTACAATGTACCAGCCAAGATTCTTTGTTTGGATGAAAAACAATTTCTTAAGGAGGCATAATGTTTTCTGTAAGAGATAGTGACAAAACCAGGTAGAATTCTGACCCTTTAGGTTAGACAAGGATCTGAACATAGAGGACACGAGCAAAAAATAGGAGAGGTAATTGTACAAGTGGAGGAAACAATTGATTAAAAAAAAAACTATGGTTGATATGGTTTTCCATTGTGTTGATTTGTCAAACTAGGAGCTCTTCTCCAAAGTGACCCCTTTTTAAAGATATTCAGACTCCACTGTGTTGATTGCCAGAAACACTGCTAATTCTCTAGAACATTAGGCTGTGTTGTCTATAATCACTGAAAGTTTTGGGTTGCACTTGATAGATGCCAAGAATCTCTACTAGTTGAGTGACGTGCACCTGCTTATGTGCTCATTGAGTGTGAAGACGAAGATATTT
>CBVK0100919877.1:0-21583 GCA_900067695.1 Picea abies | reverse complement strand
GTGTGAAGACGAAGATATTTATGTTTCAGTCCAAAAAAACTGTGCATGGAATCTCTAAAGCTTATTTCAAGAGGAGTCAATTACATTCAAGGAAGAAAAGTTTGTCGTTGGAATATCAACAAGGTTTCCACCTTTGCGAGGAATGTTTCAAAGCATCCAAATACCTAGCAAGAATTTCCTCTACTTCATAACGAAGATGATCCAAGCGATTTCAATCTATCTGATATTCATAAAAATCATGCTTTGGCTATTGAACATCTAGCTTCAAGATTGGTTGCCCTAAGGATTGAACTTTTCCCAGGTTATATGAGTGAATGGTAACAAGTGTCTGCCATTATTGGGAAGGAGCTATGGAACAAGTGTATCACCCTGGATTATCACTCTAAAGGCCTTAGAATCAATTGCAAAAAACATGAAAACATAGATATAATATCATTTAACTAATTGATTAGTGATGATCATTAAATCATAGACCATTTATTACACATATAACATCAATCATAAACATTTTTCATTAATAGATTGTAACATACTAACAAACAACATCAACCACAAAATGAAATAGACTCTAGAGCATCATATTCATTACTAAGGAGTTGTAAGATTCAATCAATAGTTCAAATTTCAAACTTCAAAGGTAAATTGTCATATAATGTTCATAACTTAATTATTTACAAAATAAGCTATAATAAAGAGTCAAGAGTCATAACTATGGAACTATCGACCATATTTTTATGCTCAAATCTTAACATCTTGTAAATTGCGCTCATTAGGTATATACCAAGTGTGTGACCTTAGAATTACTGATCAAGAAATTTTAAACCATATGAACCCAAGAATTTCAAAGTGCAGAATCAAACTTGGAAATCATCCATCAACATAAGAATGTAACAATGCCAAAGCGTTGTTATGTGACCATGCTCAAACCAGATATCTCAATAGATTTATATGCATTATATGTAAGGCCTAGTTAAGTGTCTAATGTTTCAAATAACGCTTTTTGTGTGGATAAAATTAACAGATTTAACCACCAAAGTATGAACAAGTCCTTACTTCTAGATTACACCAACATCATTGTGAATTTATTTATGCATCTATTGATAAATCTAGATCAGGATTTTAGTGAAGTTTTATGATTTAACCATGACTCTTCAGGCCAATACAAGAAATCACTAAAATTTAGAGTCTATTCTTCTTAGAAATCTTTCATCATGTATCATTAAGCATTTTGAAAAAAAATGTTGCAAGTATAAACCAATCAAATAATGCTTCCAACATAATGTGTGGAGATGCCAAGAAATTGTCCATAGACTACTATAATGGAATGCCATAGTCTTAATCCTCAAGCAACATGATTTGAAATCAACACAGTTTTCTTAAGAATATCTTAGATTTACTAAAAGACCATGATGTATCAAGTTCATTAGCAGTGTTGAATCTTGTTTGGAGCTAACAAATTTATGTCAAACCATAACAGACCTTCAGTTCAAACAGAATTAGAAGTCGAGTTGTGTTTAGTGGATTAGACCTTCAAATCTGTAATATCTCTTAATTTTCAATCCTTAGAGAACTTAAAAGATGCATCCATCAAGGAATTAAATTAGGAATTAAATTTTTTTGAGTGTTGTGTCAATGATTAAAGCATGGTTCAGGAAGCTCCTAAGAGAGGTGTAGTCCAAGCATTTATAAATCAAGAAAAATCCATTGACAATGCATACTCAAAATGTCAATGGGGTTTATCTGCAGAAAAAACATGTGGCTATAGTGAAACTCTTAAGGTTGAGTTGAAATACCTTCATGATTATGTTGGGATCAATACAATCACAAGTTTAATAGCAGCTGGAAAAGTTGTTTCCCTTATCCAGCATGAACGGAGTCCAAAATCTTTGATAGCCATTGGGGAAACAACCCTTGCAACTTAGTGAATCTAAATAACCTTGATGCAAAAGATGATTATACAGTAGCATAATATTGCAATGGAGCAATGTTTGCAACATTTAAACAATTTTTTTTGTGCATTTTATATAAAATTGTGAAAAAATCTTCCTACATGAAGTTGGTAGCGCAAAAAGAAGTTTCACAGTGTATTGTGCTACCAACATGAATATCTTTTTCATATTGGAGGAAAATTCAAAGGAGGACTCCTTTTCGGTTGAAGAATGGGTGACTCGAGGCCTAGCTGTCATTAGAGATTCTAGAAGAGGATTGTCATCATCCAACAAGCTTGTGGAGTTGTCGAAGACTCAGTTTAGGATCAGGGTTTGATTCCCTTAAAATAAGATCTTATCTCATTTATTGTAACTAGATTATATTTTGTATCTATTCGATCCATCTTTGGAGGATCTCAGTTAAACATTGTAAGTCTATAAAGCCAATCATTTCTACAGTGTTATTGAGGGGGAAAGTAGTCTCGAGGACTGTGTTTTGAGATTGAAGACTCTTATGCACTCTTTTATGAAGAAGACCTTAGAATATATTCTGGAATTATAAGTTTATTTCACTGTTATTGTTCAGACCTTCATCTTTCCTTCTTTTATGTACTTATGAGTTGAGTCTTATATTCATTACCTTGTTTTCTTAGTGATTGGTAACTGTCATCTTACCTCTACATTAGTAAACTAAAATCATAAGTAACTATTGCTAGTTATATTCGACCCTTCATATGTTTTTAATGTATGTGATGCTGCTGATATAGTTAGTTTTCTTCATCCATCTTATTCAACAAATTATCTGATCAATTATCTCTAACCTCTCTTGCCTTATTCTGCAAACTAGTTAGCCATTTTAGTCACATCTCATCTTCAACCCATCTATGTGACACTTTCTGTTTCAAATATATCAATAGAAATTTCTTAAACAAGTAGGGAAATATGTTAACCTTTTACCTTACTAATCTCTCTCTTTGAAATTGACTTGGTACAAGAAGACTATTTAGGAGTTCATTAAATTATTTACACTATTAATATTTACTAATTTCATTTGATTCTGGTTGGATATTGCAGCTATTGGAGGCGAGTATTTGTTTGTAACGTCATCTGGAAACCTTTCTACTTTATTCGATTTGGGAGGAGTGGTGGGTGGAATTCTCGCAGGCCATATTTCTGATAGGCTTGATGCCAGGGCTATCACAACAGCTAGTTTCATGTACTGTGCAATTCCAACACTCATTTTATATAGGGTTTATGGAGGTATCTCAATGTTTTCCAATATTGTTTCGATGATGATTTTCAGAATGTTTTTTAATGGACCTTATGCACTCATTACCACAATTGTTTCAACTGATCTCGGTACATATAGCTCACTTAAGGGAAATTCGAGATCTTTGGCAACCATCACGGATATTATAGATGGTACTGGGTCTGTTGGGGTTGCCTTAGGGCCACTTATGACTAGATTTATCTCTACAGATGGATGGAATGGTGTATTCAACATTTTAATTTCTAGCCTTCTTTTGAGCCACATGGTTGTGGTAGAGATTGTGGACAAGATTTCCAAGGCAAAAGAAAGGTCTAGACAACAAGAAATTGCAAGTAATACACAGGGTCTTTATATATATATATTTATCAAGTCATTGTCTATGCATGTAGATGTTTTGTTGATAAAAATGTTATCTTTAAAATAAGCCTAAAAATCTTTGAGCATTAAAGGATGATGACCAGTGCACAGACCCTCTTTGTCTAAACATGCAAACTTTGCAATTTCTATTGTTCAAACATGCCTACATAGAAATCATTCCAATTACTAATAATAAAACAAATTCTTCTACCCATCCATTCATATGGATGTTGTAGGAATGATTAAAGTCAAATCATACAGATTTGGAGGGCATTTTAATTGAAAATACAGACACGTGTATGCTCCAAAATATTAGTAAAATGTATCGTTGTAAATGAAGGTGAATTGATACTCCCAACATGCAAAAAAGGGATTTTGATGCAGAATGGACAACATGTGTTTGTAGGACGAATTGTTCAATGTTCAACAGAGTATCCACACCGAGTTTTAGTCACAGGGGAGTGTGGGCAGCATTTTGGGGTATATCAATGATTGTAGCCAACCAATAGAGGGTTGTTAATTTGGTGTACATAGCCTACTCCAGAGTTAGCGTACTCCGATTGAACACCATTAATAAATATTTGTACAAATAAGTACACTAATCTGTGGTTGTGACATTTACAGATTGAACACCATTAATACAAATTAATAAATATTTGTAGAAATACGTACACTAATCTGTGGTTGTGTCATGATTGCATTTACAGATTGAACACCATTAATAAATATTTGTAGAAATACGTACACTAATGTGTGGTTGTGTAGGTTTACGTTTAATAACCCTTCTAGTAGTATGCTAAAGAAGACACTATCGTATAGGAGTAAACTTTCAATTAAGACATCGACACCAACTCTAGACCATGACAATAATGGTCACAACTTAGCAAGGCACAACCTGAAGGCTTACTGAGCTCTCTATGGATTAAATCAATTGTTTTATTTTTCATTGCCTTGGTTTTTTCCTCTACTAGATTAATTGTTGTTACAAATGCAATTCTGAAATGTTTAGATTGGTTTTGCAATTAAGACATCCAATTGCAATTCTGAAAAGTTGTCTCTGTTTAGAAATAAAAGATGTTTAGATTAGTTTTGCAATAAAGTCATCGACACCAACTCCAAGCCATGGAAATAATGGCTTCGTTCAGAAATGTAACTGTTTAGATTGTTTTTGCAACTAAGACATTGACAACAACTCCAACTGTAATTCTAAAAATTTGGCTCAGTTTCGAAATGAAAATGTTTAGATTGGTTTTCCAAGTTTCCAATGCAGATCAGAAATGCGTTCTACATAGACTTTTAAAGTAGTTGTTTTGTAAGCCTTGAAGGAATTTTTGTACTAGCTATTAAGCAACCTAGGTCTATCATTTCCAGTAGCAACTACTTTATGGTGGCTGTTGGCCAGTGTTTTTCATATAAAATGTTCTGAATGTACACATTTTGCTAAATTCATAGTTAAGGAATTGGAGCTTACCAAGTAAGAAAACACTATATCAGGAATTAGAGCTTACTGAGTAAGAAAACACAAGCATTTCACATGTTGATGATTCATGAACACAATAAAATTCAGAAATTGTTCATCCATGAAATTTTAAGCAAAAAGGCATTTATATAATTGTCACAGGAAGCAATGCTTTTGTCATACTTTAGAGCAGCTTCACGAGCAACAACTCTAACTTCCGTCTTCTCGGTTCTCTTTTTCTAGATAACTTCCAAAGAAGAACCGACAATAGACCTAGAATAAGGCTTATTTGTTGTACATATCCTCTTCTTTACTTGATCAGTATGAATGTCCTAGTGACGGGAATAACAAGCGGTGAGTGCACATGCATAATCCACTACAGATAATCTGCAACATATAGCCATAAAAATTGAATGCTTCACCTTCTTGTGTTGTTTCTGGTACATTGCAGTCCAAGTAAGATTGGATGGCTTCAGGCGATTGTGGAAATACCTCTTACATTTGGAATTGGAAAACAAGAATACCTGTGAACTTCTAGGGAAAAATAATTGAGAATTGAAACTATTAGATATTTCACCAGAAAAGTGTAATAATCCATGTGGTCAACAAAGATGGAGGCATAATCCATAGTATATAATAATGTTACCTTCAGTGGTGATGCTAATTCAATATGGGGACCGTCTTTGTACACATAGGGGTCCTTGGTACATCATGATTTGGGAACACAACCGTTCAACCAACAACCAGGACTTGCTCACAGAGAATCAACTTAATTTTTTTGGACTTCCTTGTATACTAGTGACCCACTGAAGATCTTTCCGTGTAATTCATCAACTATAACTATAACACATAAAATGTTTGGGACTCTTGTAGATCATATGGTCTCTAATATCTATATCGGTTCCAAAAAAATGCTAGTTCTCTACTGTAACTTTTGACTATAATGAATTTTAGTGATTATGACAGTATCTTTAGCTTCAATTTTTAGCCAATGCACTTTGTGGTATCAACAGGTAGGCCAATTTGTTTAACTGTTTTAACTTTTAGGATTGAATTCCCTTGGAAAGAACAATTTTTCAACAAACCTTGCATAAACTCCTTTCATGAAGAATTTTGTGAATGAAATGACATCCAGGTTTCCTCTTGTTTCTCTAAGTTAGTTCCTATGGGCATTTACCAAGGGTGTTTTGTAAGTTCCATTCTTAATTTGGACCCATTCTAAATTATTTGTGTTGTGCTCTAGGAGGCTTGTAGGTGTAATCAAAGAAAGGGAAACTAACATCAATTGTAGCAAATTGGCAATATCTTCATTGTTAAAGGGATGAGTAGGATGGGATTATGAAGAAGTGCCGACCATATTTTGATTATATTTCAAGATAGGACTTCAATATGAATTTCTAAAACATGGCTTTGTGTATGGACATCATCATCACTTTATCGAATCAATGGCATTTATAAGGAAATGGGATGTAGAAGGACTACCAAAATTGATAAGGGGGTGGAAAATTTTGAAGATTAGGGTTAATTCCAGTCCTCAAGATAGATAAGATTAGATAATTTTATTAATGTTCACTGAATGAACACACAAGTAGGTCAATGGGATTGAAGACTACAACATGTCTGAGTACAATGTGGGAGTGCAATGCAGCTCCTAGATAATGCCGAAAATGTCATAAAGAAAGAAAACAAACTGCAGTACAACCTCACAATGTATATGGCCGTAACAAAAAGGTAATTTGGACGAAAAATACATGTTCCAGATTTTGGCCTAGAGTGGAAGATTGTTGATAGTGACTTGCTATGTATATTGAAGAAAAGGAGGTGGAACACTGTAGTCAGTTGCATTTGAAACAAGAAAGGGATGTTTATTGAGAAGAGGATATGGAAGACTAAAATCAGTGGCATTACCACAAAAAAGATCTGTAGGAGGATGTCAATGAAATGAAGATGAGGGCGGAGAAATATAAGCAGAGATATAGAAATGTCATTTCAATGATCGATAAGATGACTAAGAGGATAACTTAATAATCCATGGAGGATATATAATGCCAGAATCAATGATGCCCATTTCATATGAGAGCCATGGTTTGACAAAATTAGGCACAGGGTTATAGATTTGGTGGTGTGACTCTGCTAAAAGGGCTAACACAAATTTAAGAGAAGATATACAAATTTCAGTATTTTTTATTCTGGACTGAACATCTCCTGATCTTCACCAACCAAATTATAAAAGATATTTTTTATTATAAATGCCAAACATCTCCTTATCTTTGCAAACCTAATTTAAAACAAGAGTTGTACTACAGGTGCAAGTCTTGGGCAGTATGCAAAAGATTGACAGGTGCTGAAGATTTACCTCTTCTTGTGTTTTGTCTCATGTGAAGACCAACATAGTGTCACAATACGCTGCAATACAGCAGAAGTCAAGCGTTGCTCTAATCCGAGAAAAAATGTCTCTTTGCAGTTCAAATCAGACCCCTATATGCCCAGTACTGTTATTAAATATGCCTTGGTGCAACGATCCGAATAGGAAAGACTGATATGCCATTGTGAGAAGCTGAAGGGTTTCATCCTTCTCTGCCTTCATTCACTTCAGCTCGGTCGACTCTCTAGAGTGACACTATCGAAAATCGTTTTCCCTTTACAAAATTTTAATTTTGAATATTGAATTTTTTTCCCTCTTGTTAATTGAATTTTGAAAAAGTGGTGTGTTCAAATGTTAAATGGGGTGATATGGAGTGTTGTCATGGTAATATGGAAAGTGAATCTGACATGGAAAGTATGGATATTTTAGTTTGAATTTCTTCTCTTTGGAGTTTTTTTTTTTTGGTTTCTCCATGTTCTCAAAATAATTTATATATGTTTAAAAAAATAAATTAGCTTAAATGAGCATTAATGGAATATTTTTTTTAATTTGACAAAATTTATAGAGATTTTTTTTTTAATTTGACAAAATTTATAGAGAATATTAATTTAATAAAAATAAATATTATGTAGGGAAAAGTTTGTAAAGTAAATTTGTGGAGGATTTTTTCTTTATAATTAAATTGATTGTGTTAAGGGTTATATATTTTAAAGTTGTCTTTACAGGATAAAAACCAAAACCAACTTATTTTGGAGAGAGTTTCATTTTAAGGTGTTTTTCTTTAGGATAAGTATGATATATTATTAGCCATAAGGATTAGTTCAAGTAATCATGAGTCAAATGAGAGATCTTAGATCTCTCCCCCAAAGTTGGGGAGGTCATGGGTTTGTCTATGTTGATCCCCTTGAGGTTAGGTGCTTGGAACTTAGGCACCAATATTCCACCATGTTTGCCAACATTCCACCATGTGGAATTTTACACGATGAAAAAGTTTGATGGTAAAAATATAATTTTAAATTTTAAATCAAGAATATTCTAGTGGTAAAAAAATGTGATGCATTTTCTCTTAAATGTCATCATACCGAAAGTTCACTTGAGATGAGTTGGAGCTCAAGTGTATTTCTCTGCAACTAGGGTTTTTCCTAGCCGCCACCCTCGTCCTTGATAACAATTTTGTTCATGTTGCATTTGTTTGGAGAACTGATGACAATGATCTTGGCTTTGGATCTACTGATGGTCGCAGTCAATATTTGTACTTGTTGAACCTACAATCTCCGAAATATGCCCTCATTTGTTGTGGTTTGTGTGCGCAATTTGGAGTTGGTTGAAGCTATTCATTGGCCTCTTCTTCATGGGTGGGCCTTCCTTGTTTGCTGGCCAGAGAAGATTTGCCAAAAGGGCCGATTCCATCCCCATTCTCTACTTGGGGCACTCTGTGGAAAAAAAGAACTCTATCATTATAACAAAGTGAAGTTTAGTCAGTAAGTTTTTAGGCCTTTGGCCCAATCCTAGGATTGTACTATAATGGATTTCCAAGAATTGGATTGAGAAAGACCCTACTACTATGTTTTATTTTGGAAAAGGTTTTAATGTATTTATTTTTTAAACCAAAGAAGATCGAGACTTAATCTTGAAATTTCTCCCCTACTTCATGGGTTCCAGGGGAATGTTTCTTTCCCACTGGAATCTTGAATTTAACCTAGATATGGAAATCTCTACAGTTCTTATATGGATTAGAGTTTTGTGCCTCCCCTTTATTTTCTGGGGCAGAGACATTTCAAAGCCATTGGAAATAAATTAGGTCGTTATATAACTCATTTTGAGCCTAAGGGAAATATTTTCACATGTGCCAAAATATGTGTGGACATCGATTTTGAAAAACGACTGCCATGGGCAATTTAGCTCAACATGGAGGGTTGAGGTCATATTTGGGCCCTTTCTTATGAGAAGGTACCTTTCAAGTGTAACCTTTACCATGAATATGGGAACTTTTACAAAAGATTCCCTAAAGCCCAAGAAACTCAACCATCTTCTAAGTTAAATCTAAGTCCATAGAACAATGTTGATCAAGGTTTCAAACAAGTTTTAAGAAAGCATAAGAAACAACAGCCTGGGGGGGACTCGACCTGACCATATATCTTAGGCTTGCCCATCTAATCCCTCCAAAACTATATTTGAAGCTTTGGGATCTCAAGATGAAGAAAAAGAGGGCTCGGTTGAGGAAGATTCTCAGAAGAACATCCCATAAGGTAAATATGAGCCACCAACAAAAGAACAAAAGAAATCATAAAATACAACTAAAGGAAATTAGACCTCGCTTAGAAATTGCACAACTACACATGGGAAGGAATCAGTTCCATGATATGTGGATGGGGCTCCAATTCAGGTCTTGACAACTCCCCATGAAAAGGACTCACCTTTAGTGGGGGAGGAGATCGGTGAAGTAAGGGAGGGAGAAGAGTCCTCTAAATCTCCCTCATTTGCAAAAATATCAAAGAAGAATTCACATCCTTCTCCCCCTTTAACAAGAGGAAGGAAATCAAATAAAAAATGTAGAGAGAAAGAAGAAAAATCAAGAATCTCAAGGGGTGCTCAATGAACCTTGGATGACCTCGTATATAGTGAGGGGCAAGTTTTGCATAGTAGTTAATTATGTTTTTCTTTTGCATGGCTATGTTGAGGCCATGCATGTCTTTGCATTTTAATATAATTGTATACATGTCTTTGGATAGCTATGCATGTCTTCGCATGACTATTTCCACTCCATGCATGTCTTTGCATCATCATCTTGAGGGCTTGCATGTCTTTGCATTGTAATATAATTTTGGTGAAGGAATTATGATTGTAACTAATGAAGCTGATTTAGTAGCTTGAGATACTCCATTGTAAGAAGCTTCAAGTCGTCATTTAATTGCTTGAGATACTCCATTGTAAGAAGTCTCAAGTGGTCGATGTTGGTCATTTGGCTTGACCAGTTTGGCCAAGGTTAATAGATAGGAGGTGTTGGTTCTCTCGGTTAAGGATTTCCGGAATAAGTATTGGCTCTATGTGCATGGTCTCTTGTTGTGTTATTTCTCTCTCAGTGTTTTATCACAAAATACATGTATAAAATTTTAACATCTTTGTAAAATTAAATTTTGCAAATATAAACTTTGAACATCTTTGTAAATTTAAACCATTGTTCTCTTTATTGGAAAAAAATTAAATAGTACTACTCTCGTGATGTGAAAATACAATAAAAATTAACCATATGGTTGGTTTACAAATACAATAAAACCAACCATATGGTTTGTTTACAAATACAATAAAATCAACCGTATGGTTTGTTTGTTTACAACAAAAACACACTAGAGAGAAAATGCTTTCCATTCGCACGACCTTGATTTATTCAACTTTCATATTTAGTATACATGCATTCAAATTCATTCATATCCACAAGTATAAAGTGAGTACTATTTGTAAATGTGTTGAACCTGCACAGAACAGATCTAGCTAGCAAATGACATGCAGAGTTTGCATAGAAAATATGAGAAAAGAGAAGCAGGAGAGAAAGAATTGAAGAATTCACATTAACCGAATGAATGAATGATAATTTACATGTGATATAGTATGTATAACTCAACTAATGCACACTGGAGGAGAAGACAATGTGCCATAGTAGTGGTCTAAACTTTGACTTTGACCTAGACACGCAACTTTGACTTTTTACAACTTGACTCTTTACAAAGCAATTCGAATTTCTTCATGGTGGAAGGTGTTACACGTGCCAACGCACTAGATCAATACATTACATCATTTGAAATATCAGGAAGATTGTTTGTTTCTAGCTCATAGGAATTTTATGTTCAACCTAATTTTTTCTATATGTATTGACTTTTGCTCATGGCTCACAAGGCTTGACCAAGCTCATAGAGGTTGTACGTTCCCCCTGACTTTTGCACTAGTGTTTCTATGCTCAAAGAGGTTGTACATTCCCCTTGAATTTTTCACTAGACTTTCTATGCTCACAGAGGTTGTACGTTCCCCTTGACTTTTGCATTAGACTTACATAGCATCTCATTTATCCTAACTTTTGGTTTGACTCACATAGGTTGTACATTCCCCCTAGTTTTTGTCAATACCTCACAAGACTGGTTGATTCTCCAAATCTCCCTGGCTAGTCTCAGGGTGGCTCATATGGCCTCTCATTGGAGAATGACTATCGATGCTACCAAATTTAACATTGGGAGGCCATACGACACACTTAGGAGGGTTTCCTATTGGCTGTAAATTTCCAGATCTGATTTGTGAGTTGTAATTTGTATTATTGTTGTTGTAGATTGTCTAAAGAAGAGAATAATAAATCCCTCCTTTGCTAGTTTTCCCCAGATTTTGGGTTTCCATGGTACATCTTGTGTTCCTGTGTTGTTTGACTATTAATTTATGTTGTGCATTTACTTTACTCAGCTAGTTTAATCATTGTATAGATCATAATTTTTATTTATGTAGGAAGATTAAATTTTCCGGGAATAATCTATTGTGCTTGGTTATCATATTGTTGGGTTCAAAAAGTTTTACAATTGAAAAGATAAATCCAGATCTATCAATTGAAGCTTTGGTTAGATCATAGCTCAGGGCATAGAGGGTAGAAGAAGGGATATTTGGAACTAAATCAGTGAAGTATGATAGGGTCGTAAGTGCTCCAATAGTATGGTGGGATTTTTATGGATCAAGGGCCCCAAAACTACAAAAGTTTGCAATTCGTGTCTTGAGCCAGGGATTAAGTGCATCTGTGTGTGAAAGGAATTGGAGTTCTTTTGACCATATTCACTCCAAGAAAAGAAACAAATTGTTATCTGGAAAATTAGAAGATCATGTTTATGTTCGTAGCAACTTGCAATTGGCCTTAATTAATGTTGCTAAAGACTCATCCAATTCTTCTACCCCATGTTTCAACACCATTCCAGATGCATTAGGAGATGAATATGATCTTGACATTGAGAGTGATAGACCTAGTCCTGAATTCAGTGGTGTTCATGCTTCTAGTGGTTTCACCGCCTCGAGTGCTCTTGATGATATAAAACTTTTTGATGTAACAAGTAGACCATGGGAACATAAATAATAAGACTTGTGTTCCCATTCTATTTTTTTTTTTGGATGCTCATTTGTGTAAATCTTTTCAATCTTATGTTCATGTTTTTAATGTTATGTTTCTTGAACAAGGTTTAAAATTTTGAAGAAGATGATGTGTTTTTGAAATATTTTTTTAATCATGTTAGAATGCTATTTTCAATTCTATCATGTGTTTAAATACATGTATTTTCATTTTTATCTTCATTATGTTCATATGTTTTTAAATTTTTAAATTTTGTAGTCTATCAAATTTAATGTTGAATTATCATAGTAATTTTCATTGTCAATTTTTTGTTGAATTTCAAGGTCGTCGAACTCTTAAGTCTCCACTTTGTTGAGATTTGGGTACCTTGGAAAGTGGTCTCCTTATGTTTGTGAGTCTCTCGACACAAAGGGGGGGAAGTATTACCCTCACACTTTACTTATGTTCTAATTTCACATTTATTTTATTCACTTAAGTCATAAAGTGAAATTAGTCACTTAAGTCTAAAGTGACATTTAATTCACTTGAGTAAACTAAATTAGAGAACATAAAGCAGCCTATGGAAACTTAAGTCAAAGTGGGTTTCCAAATGAGATTTATGAGATGTGATCTCATCCATTGATTAGAATTGGGCTAGATCTAATATAGGCCCTTGATCTTCTAAGGTTTGGCCTAAGAGAGGCTAAAGGAGGTAGGAGGGTAAAGTGAGGCTCATTGTTCAGTTGATCACTTTTGAGAGAATTGGGTGAGGAGAAGAGGAGTGAAGAGAAGAGAGGAGTGATGGTTTGGAGAACACTTGGGTGCATTCTTGAGGAGAGGATGGTGCACAAGGGTTTGAGCATGTCTTCTTGAGAAAGGAGGGAACAATCTAGCATGGAGGGTGCATCCAAGTTGAGGGGCGCACTTACTTAAGAAAGGGGCACATTCTAGGAGGAAGGGCGCACTTGGTTGAGGTAAAGGCAAGAATTGTTGGGCACCATTGTTTGAGGCAAAGGATTCATTGCTAGGTGATGGGAGCACAAACTAGTGAGGGGGACTCTCTTGTGTAGAGGGGGCACACTAGTTTGTGAGGGCACACATTTTGATGTAGAAATCAAGACAAAAATATAGTTGTGGGTTGCAAGGGGTGCACCATAGCATTGGGTGCATTCTCAAAGGAAAGGGTTCAAGTATACATCACTATCAGGAAAGAAAAGGGCATAGAAAGAGAAGGGGGTGCATCGAGGCAAAGGGTTTGTTTGTTCCAAGGCTAGTAGGCACAAGTTTGAGGAACTCCATTACAAGCTTGAGGATAAGCTTCGATTGTATCAAGTTCTTTATGTATTTACTTGATGTAGAATTTTCTTTCAGATATCCATATATATATCTATCTCTCTTACTTAATGATGTTGGAACTCTCTTGAAATGTCATGGAACTTCCAATTCAACCACCAAAAATTTCATGCACCGACCTCACATAGTGCACAGTGAAAGGGGCCAACGTTGAAATTTCTTCAATATGTGCCTGTATGCATCGAAATTTGACATGGTTAGACTAGAGACATGCCTTGACGGTATGGGAGGGTTTCAAAATGCAAGGATGTATGATGTCACACATAAGAATTTTGAAAAAAATTTAACATTGGCCGCATTCACAGGTCACCGTTGTCCATCATGTATTCTAGCCCTAGTACAATGTCTTTTAATAGTTGTTTCCTTTAAAATTCGACCGATCAGAAAACTAAAATGAAATGAGGAAGAGATGAGACGATATATAGAGTGGGTATGTGAGTGATCATTGATTATAAGGGAAAATATCTCTTCCTTGCCATACACAACACAAGGGAAAATGTTTCCTTTCTCTACTCAACAATCCCTCAAGCATCTCCTTCCTTTTTAGTTCCCTCAGTGGTCATTTCTAAATTTCAATTATTGAGTAACTAAGGGAAATATAGTGTGGAGGTTATGTGAATAATGGTGAGAATGATCACAAGAGAATTTCCATGAGGTAGGAGAATGCGTGAATGACTCACACTTATTGAAAATGTTTAAACTCCCTACTGATGTGGGGATTTGTTTAATGTTGGAGGATATCAAAGATGTGTCATTGCGACTAAGTGGACATATGTTGGTTAGAACAATGTCATCATCTCATCATCTTCACTCATATATTCTTCAGAGGACAATTTCATCAGCTCATCATTTTTATTACTGTTGTCATTCAGTCACCACAAATGTCATCTTGCACCAACTCTGCATAGTGAGAAGTGAATGGGGCCAATGTTGAAATTTCTTCAAACTGTGCATGTATGCGTCAAAATTTGACATGGTTAGACTAGACACATGCGTTGACAATATGGGAGGGTTTCAAGACTCAAGGAATATGTCTGATGTCCCAGCCACATAATCTTTGAGATCGTCCATGTTTGCAACAACGTTCATAATGGGGCATCTCATATTTGTCAAATGTCGTTGTTTCCATCCGTAGAATCTTTGTTGGAACTCTCTTGAAATGTCATGGAACTTCTAATTCAACCACCAAAAATGTCATGCATTGACCCCGCATAGTGAGCAGTGAATGGGGGCAATGTTGAAATTTCTTCAATATGTGCCTGTATGCATCAAAATTTGACATGGTTAGACTAGACACATGCCTTAATGGTATAGGAGGGTTTCAAGACTCAAGGATGTTTGATGTCCTGGCCACATAATCTTTGATATCGTCCATGTTTGAAACAACGTTCATAATGGGGCGTCTCATATTTTTCAAATGTCATTGTTTCCATCCGTAGAATCTTTGTTGGAACTGTCTTGAAATGTCATGGAACCTCTAATTCAACCACTACAAATGTCATGCAATGACTTTGCATAGTGAGCACTAATGAACGGGGCCAACGTTGAAATTTCTTCAATATGTGCCTATATGCATCGAAATTTGACATGGTTAGACTAGAAACATGCCTTGACGGTATGGGAGGGTTTCAAAACTCAAGGTTGTATGATGTCCCAACCACATAATCTTTGAGATCGTCCATGTTTGCAACAACGTTCATAATGGGCATCTCATTGTCAAATGTCGTTGTTTCCATATGTATAATCTTTGTTGGAAATCTCTTTAAATGTCATGGAACTTCTAATTCAAACACCAAAAATGTCATTCACCGACCCTGCATAGTGAGCAGTGAATGGGGCCAACGTTGAAATTTCTTCAATATGTGCTTGTATGCATTGAAATTTGACATGGTTAGACTAGAGACATGCCTTGATGGTATGGGAGGGTTTCAAGACTCAAGGATGTATTATGTCATACATAAACATTTTGAAAACATTTCAACTTTGGTCCCATTCACAAGTCACCATTGCCCATCATGTACTCTATCCCTAGTACATTGTCTTTTAATAGTTGTTTCCTTTAAAATTCAACCGATCAAAAAATTAAAACGAAACGAGAAGAGCCCTAGTATAATGTGTTTTAATAGTTGTACTCTAGCTGAGAATACTGGCAAACCATTTTTGAAGTGTCGTTATTATAGAAAACTTGTTGCGACATCCGTAAAATGCAACATATTTATAGATTTTATAACATTGCAATTCCAATGATCATTGACCAAATCAAAGTTGACTTGGTAAAAATACTAGGTGATCATTGGAGGGGGAAAACCTAGTTTCCACAAAGTTGGAACTACGACACCTATCTTCACAAACGTGCCAAGAGAGATGACTATGTCACAAATGTGGCAAGAGAGACGACTATGTGGAAAACGTGGCAAGAGTGATGATAACGTGGCAATACAGACGACAATGTGGCAATACAGACGTCAATGTGGAAATAGGGACGTTATCGGGCAATATGGAAAAAAAAATTAAAATTTCCTCTATTTTTCGACAGTATGGCCAATTTTGTCCATAATGCTGCAAATAGAACATCGAAAGTTTTACAATATGTACTAGTGCTACAACCAAGCCTTGCATAGCTCAACTAGCCATAGCCCCTTTCAGGTGGGGTTTGGATTCCAACCATTGGGTCCCATCGATGTTGCATTACCCCTTGCGGTCACCTTGACCGACTCATCTCCTGCCCCAACTGAAGCTAACAAAGGCACTCGATTCATTGAGCAGATCCATCACATCTGCCAACAGGTTTAGGATATCATACAGAATTCCAATGACAAGTACAACCATCACCATGATCAACACTGGGTGACAAATAAGTTTCAAGTGGGCGACAAAGTTTGGTTGCACTTGTAGAAAGAACACCTTACAGGACCCCATCGAAAGCTTCTTTCACTCTGTAATGGGTCGTACACCATCACCAAGGTCATGGATGATAATTCTTTTGAGCTCAACATTCCTCCTTTCCTTTTCCTGCACCCAGTGTTCAACGTGGATCTCCTTCGACCTTATTTCCCACCATTATTGGACACCTCAAAGATAGCAGAACAAATGACACCAATAGAGCTCAGCCCTGACTGCATACAACAAGCATATAGTGATCATATTTTGGACAAACAAGTCAATGAAATTCACCAGCAAAGGATCCAGCTTTATCAAGTTTTCAAAGCATGGCAGCTCCTACACCAAGGCAAGTGGCTCACCCGGGGTCAAATTCAACATAAATTTTCTCATATGATGGTGGCACTCATTGCAATGGATACCATTGCTTCCTAAGGGGGGAGGATTGATACAGATGGATATTGGTGACCTCCCACCTATTCCAACTCACTTGTTTTGGAATTTTTCCAGTTTGGCAGTTTGTTTCCTAGTTTTCGGGTCCCTAACTTTTGGGGCCGTTTTGAGGCCCTAAACATCATTTTTAGGGCTTGCCATGGTCAAAATATAAATAGAGTCAAATTTTTATGGCAACATGTGTATTCCTTGAATAGACCTTTCCAACAGGATATCGTGTGCCTAAAATGGAGATCGTATGCAAAATTTACGACCCGGGGAAGTTGATGTACTAACTTACCCTAGCGAGGCCCACATGAATTTTGGCTCCTCATCTCCTAGGGTTAGGTTTTTGGATGTCTAGGTTTTTTGACATTCCTGTTTATCATAAAAAGGCCTTGAGATCCTCATTGTAATCATATTCTTGTGAATGACCACCATTCTAGCAAGATAAATCACCACCATTCTAGCAAAAGCTTGTTTTCCGTTGCATTTTATAGTTTCAACTTATTTCCTTATTGAATAGAAATCGATTTACTGTATATCTGTTATTTTGTGTTAATCATCTTTTGATAATAATCTGTATTCATTTTGTTCTTCTCGTAAAATTTGGATCAACATAAGTGATCTTAGGTGTGCGAAAGGTCTTGGGATGTATCTTTGGGATCTAAAAGTGTGCAAGAGAAGTCTAAGGGATTTTATTTGGGCCTTTCTTGTTCTCAAGGTGTGCTATGAAGGATTGAAGGTCTGTGATGTTTTCATGTGCATTGTTTTGAAATTATGATGTTGTCATCAGCGAATGTTGTCATTAGTGGATGTTGTCTTCAATGGATGTTGTCATCAGTGATTACATTGTGGGAATGATGTTATGAGGCTTGCTAGGGTTTGAAGGATTTTTTGTGGAATGAAACATGAAGGCGAAATCAAAAGTACTATGTGTATGAGGATCTTGGATAAGTGTCTACACATATCTTATTGATTTGGAACTTAGATTAGGAGATTGGTGTCTCCGAGAGGTTGGTGCCTACATCTTGTTGAGTTGGTGCTCAGTTAAGGAGATTGGTGTCTACAATAGTTTGTTGGCTACAATATTTGTAACAATAGGTTGGTGCCTATAGACATTTATAAAGATAAGTTTTTGTGGTTTTCTCTCACAAGGGTTTCCACATTAAACTATGTGCATTGTGATTTGAGTTTATATGTGATTATTATGTCTCAACTAAAGAATGATTGATAAATGGTTAAATAAAGTAAAAAGTAGTGTATATTGATTCACCCCCCCCCTCTCAATATAAGCATAAGTTCAACAACTGGTATCAGAGCGAGTTCCTTCAAAAATAGTCTAATCACTCGAAGGTAGATCTCAGGAACAAACATGTCTAGTCAAGAAGGTTTTTTCACAAATAAGGGTCCATTGTTTGATGGAACAAACTATGCATTTTGGAGGGTAAAGGTGCAAATTTATCTAATTTCTCTTGGGTTTGATATCTGGTAATCAATCGTGAATGGTTATAGCGCATCATGCCCCATATTATTATTATTAAATATAAAAAATAACAATAATATTAGAAATATAATAATTCTCCTAAAATGATCATAATAAATAATTATTGGAATATACAATAATAAAAAAGTATATAATAATTATTCAAAGGGGGTCATAATAAATAATTATTATGGATATCTCGGTAATTAAAGAGAATGGTAAAATAAGTAATAGTATTCAAAGGGGAAACCCTAAAATATAATAAATAATAAAATAATGGACCCTAGAGATTTGGATTGTTTACCGGATGGACTCTATATAAAGAGGGAAATGAATGGAAAAAATGCATCTCTCTTTGGTTGGTCCATAGAGAGAACAAAGCTTCAAATTGTTGGTTAAGTCGTAGATTGGGGGATCGAGGGTGACATGCTATTAAAGATTAAGTAGTAAGGTCTACAGTTAGGTGGAGAGTTGTCCCCCATTTTGTTATTGCAAGTTTTTCTATAGATCAAGGATAAAGGTAGCGCTACACTTCTACAACCAAAAGACTTATAGTTATGTTGGTTCTTCATGACATGTATGTTTGTTTCCCTTGTAAGTTACCGTAATTTTATTTAATTTTTCCTATGTTGAGCATCATGTCTAGATTTATATCTATTAATTAGATAGGAATTACATATGGTGTCAGAGAAGGTTTCAAACTTCAAGGCCTATAGGCCTTCTCGCTTGATATGTTGAATTTTCTTATTTTCATATCTTATTTAATTAGTGCCTTATTATTTAAATATCATTGTTATTATAGAATAATTACACATTGAAAATATCAACAAGACTTATTGAACTTGATGAGAGGTTGTTGTAAGTAAATAGTGTATGAGATGATATATTACAATTGAGGGCCTCGATATATATACTTGGTTAGAGTGCCCTTTCATTTAATGGACATGTCTTTTCCATTATTGTATTTTCATTAATTATTTTGTTATTAATTATTAATTATTGATTATTTATATATTTATACATTATATTATAAATATATTGTTTATATATTATATTTATGTTGATGATTATTTCCTCACATGCACGTGTAATTAATATAGATCACTCTATCTTGGAGCAGGCAATGTGAAAGAACCTCGATTCTATCCACTCCTTATTAGGAGAAATACTACGCCTCGGCCATCCACAACTAGCAAAGATCTGTGAGTAAATGAGTCATTTCCCTTGGTCAAATCAGCATGACCAATCTTGGAGAATGTTTTCCTGATGCTGCTAACTGGAGAAACATCAACACTACCTCTCAGTGAGGGAAACATTCTGCATCACACCAAGATTATCTCTGAAGTACACAAACTTTGTCTTAGATAGAGGCTTGGTGAGAATGTATGCAATTTTCTCATATGTGGATATGTACTTGAGATTTACTACTCCCTTCTGTACCATGTCTCGGATGAAGTGATATTTGATCTTAATATGCTTCGACTTGTCATGAAAAATTGGATTTTCCGAAAGCTTGACGCAGATTCGATTATCACAGTGTATTAAGGTCATCTCTATCTCTTGATCAAATAGTCCTACAAGAATTTTCTGAAGTCATATTACTTTGAGACTTGTGTCGCTGGCTGCGATATAATCTACTTATGTTGTACTAAGTGCTATCGAATTCTGCTTCCTGCTAAACCAGGATATCATAGTTGATTCTAAGTTGAAGCAGCACCTTGAGGTGCTCTTTCTATCCACTGCACTCCCTTCCTAGTCAAAATTAGTATATCCACGCAACCTCACTTCACCACCTAATTCATATCTTAGACCATATCCAATTGTACCATGTAGGTATCTCAGCACATGCTTTGCTGCAAACCAATGGAAGTGCCTCAGTTCAACCATGCACTGGCTCAGGGTGTTCATTGCAAAGAAAATATTTGGCCTGGTGTTAAATAGGTACATCAAGGATCCAATCAGTTGTTTGTACATAGTCGGATTCACCATATCTAAATCTGAAGAGGAATCACTCGAATTCTTCAAATTTTTCATCATAGGTGTATCCATGGACTTGAAGTCCATCATTCTGAATCTGCTCAAGATCTCAACTGTGTACTTCCCTTTTCTGGGGAATATCTCACCTCATTTCTGCCACACCTCCAATCCCAAGAAATAATGCATAAAGCCAAGATCCTTAATCTCAAATTCAGAGGCCAACTCCCTCTTGAACTGATCAATGACTCGGTATGCTCCTGTAAGGAACAAGTCATCATCATATAACACAAAGATCAAAGGATCACCATCAACAATGTTGTAGTTAAGGTTGGGATATGCTTCACTCTTTGTTAAGCCCAAGCTCATCAAGTATCCATAAATCCTAGAGTAACATGCCCTGGGTGCCTTCTTGAGTCCATATAAGGCCTTCTTCATCTTGCAATGGAGGATATGATGAATAAATTGGCTTCACTGTATGAAAAAAAATCAACCTCCAAATGAAGCATTTGTTTAATATAAATATGTTAGAAAGTGGGTCTGTTACTGACCATTTAAATGAGTTTAGCATGGTCACTAGTTAGTTAAGTTCTGTAAAAGTGAGCTTTGATGATGAAATTAGGGCTCTTTTGGTTCTATGCTCATTTCTAGAAAGATGGAATAGCTTGGTCATGGTTGTAAGTAACTATTTCTCTGGTTCAAACACCTTAAATTTTGATGATGATGTTGGTGTTATCCTTAGTGAGTAAATTCAAAGGAAAAGCACAAGTGAGACATCAGGTAATGCTTTGACTGTGGAAAATAGGGGTAGACAAAGGGAAAGAGGAAAGAGTCCAGGGAACCGTGGGAAGTCTAGGAAGGAAAGATCCAAATCTAGACTAGGAAAGATAGAGTGTTGGAATTGTGGGAAGAAAGGCCATCTAAATAAAGACTGCAAAGCTCCAAAGAAACAAAGAGATAGACAACATGAGAAAAATCAGGAAGAAAATGTAACAGGTGATGTGT
>CBVK0100919876.1:0-10126 GCA_900067695.1 Picea abies | reverse complement strand
GAACACTACCTCATACACCAAGTTTAGGAGATTGAAATGTGTGGACCTGTACACACAAGGTCAATGTGGATGGTGGAGAGGTAGTTGAAATCATTGAAGGATTTGGTTAGACAAAGAGCATGTCCTGAGGGTTCTATGGTGGAGGGATATATTGTATATGAATCCATGGTGTATATTAGTCAGTGTCTTCCTAAATTAGTAGTGCAAGCTATGCATTCAGTGGATCGTATTTGGGATGTGAACTCCATCAAAAAAATTGAAGGGGAGCAGTTGTTAGCGAAAGGTACAATGAAGAAAGTGAGAGCTAATTAAATTGTGGATATTTGTAATAAATATAAATTTTGATTTTTGTTGTGTATATGATCATAATCATTTAATATTTAATCTTTCATCCTTTTTTAATATTTACCATGGTTATAACTAATATTTAATATTTGTGAATTGTGATTTTTTGATCGGCCAATTGCTCAAGATTGGGATGCACTACATTTATACATTGAAAACAATATTGAATGGATGAAGGTATTGATTGATAGATGTAAACAACGTCATGGCGATAGGTTATCATGGAAAGAACTGTTTGAATTGGTTAAAAAATCTCGTTGTAATGGAGATTTTGATGTTACACAGAGGGAAATAGATTTATCATATTGTTTGAAAGATGGAAAGGAAAACAAATTCACCCATTTTATTCAGTTATTTTATATTATATTATAGTAATGTGACTGTAGGTATTCTTTTTTCATATTATACTTTCCAAGTTATATAAATTTGTTTATTATTAATTGACAATGCATCTTTTACATGTATGGCATATTGCAGTTGAAACACCACAAGGCTATGTGGTGCAATGGTCGTAAATTTCACATCAAACAGTTGGATGAAACAAGGAAAATTTTTGATAGTAGGATAACTGTAGTATTCTAGGTCAATAATGTTTCCTCTAGGAGTGACAAACGTCCTCGAGAATATGAAAATAGATAATATGGGTATTTGAATGATATCATTGAGTGTGACTTTAATTTCTTCAAATTAGTTTTGTTCGATGTCAAATGGTATAGATTACGAATGCATGAACATGATGAGGAAATAATTGTTATTCAACATGCCTACAAATTTCTGATGATTAAAACAATAGTTTTTGAAAAAGAAAATGACTGATATGTTTTTCCAAGTCAATGTGAACAAGTCTTTTACTCAAAGGTTCCAGGTAAGAGGGATTGGTCATTTGTTGTTAGATATGATCCAAGAGGAAGGCCAATAAAGTATACTATAGATGAAGAAGATGATATTGAAGAATAATATGATGTAGAACTAGAGTAGGAAGAATATGGGTTGACAGATGAAGAAGACAAAAAAGATGAACCAAGCGTAGGAAACAATGCTCTATTTCTTGATGTTGATATTGATGAAGTTATGCTCGAAAATTACATTGATGACAATGATGATATAATCAATCCTTTCAACATTGTTTCTGAATCATATGCTGATACAAATGTTGAGTTGGATGATGAAGAAGAAGATACATAAGAAGGATGATACACATGTTGGATTGGATGAGGTATGTAACTAGATATTTTAATTTGTATGAATTATTCTCTTTAAATAATTTTTTATGTGGGTTAATTACATGGTTTTAAGTTTTATTTCATTTTTTGATATCCTATGCTACATGTTGTTTATTGTTGTTGTAATGAATAATAATAATTGAATACTTATAGGAGGGTTGTTCGAGAAAAGTCCCAATTGTTTTACAATTGATCAACAATTATTTACAAACCAAATTAACCTATAAACCAAACTAAACTAAATTAACCTATAAACTAACCTTAATTAATTACAGAAATACTCAGATTGGTGATAAAAAAAAGAACAATGATCAAAAGAGGCATGAGGGAATAGAGATAAATCTCTAAACTAAATGAGACTGTAATTATGAATGCATGCACACGCACATGAATTTTTATAAAACATCGGAATTCATTAATGAAGATATTTTCATAATGGAGGTTAGATCATGAAAAGGGGTCAAAGAAGACATGGTTGTGTGAGAACTGAAAATGAAAAGGTGACCAAAGAGAAGACCAATTATATATAGGCACATGACCGGTTTTGATTACTAGAATAAGTTTTGATTCTCGTCGACCCCACAAAGTGACCAGTTAATGGGGCCAATGTTGAAATTTTCAAAAACAATTTATGTAGTCATTGAAATTCGACATGGTTGCACTAGATGCATACCTTGATGGTATGGGAGGGTTTCAAGACTCAAAGATTACTCATATTATACCCACATAAGAGAATGGTTTGTAACTAGATGGCCAATAAGTGGAATATGGTCAATAGCTTAGATGAGAGAAAAAACCAAAGATAAGATCAAATAACTGAGGAAGCTTGTGCAAAGTTTTGAGTACTTGTCTATCGAGTATTAGTGTGTTTTGAAAAACTTGTGATATAGTCCATAAATATTTATCGAGGTTAGGTCATGAAAAGGGGTCAAATAAGACATGGTCCTGTGAGAACTGAAAAGGAAAAGGTGTCCAAAGAGAAGACCAATTAGATATAGGCACATGTCTAGTGTTGATTACTAGAAAAAGTGTTGATTCTCGTCGACCCCACAAAGTGACTAGTTAATGGGGCCAACGTTGAAATTTTCTCAAACATTTCTTGTAGTCATTGAAATTTGACATGGTTTCACTAGATGCATGCCTTGATGGCATGGGAGGGTTTCAAGAATCAAATATTACTCATATTGTACCCACATAAGTGAATGGTCTATAACTGGGTGGTCAATAAGTGGAATATGGTCAATAGATTAGATGAGAGAAAAAATCAAAGATAATATCAAATAATTGAGGAATCTTGTGCAATTTTTCAAGTACTTGTCTATCAAGTATTAGTGTGTTTTGACAAACTTGTGATATAGTTCATAAATATTTATCGAGGTTAGGTCATGAAAAGGGGTCAAAGAAGACATGGTTGTGTGAGAACTGAAAAGGAAAAGGTGCCCAAAGAGAAGACCAATTATATATAGGCACATGATCAGTGTATATTACTAGAATAAGTGTTTATTCTTGTCGACCTTGAAAAGTGACCAGTTAATGGGGCCAATGTTGAAATTTTCTCAAAATTTTCTAGTAGTCATTGAAATTTGACATGGTTGGACTAGATGCATGCCTTGACAGTATGAGAGGGTTTCAAGACTCAAATATTTCTCATATTATACCAACATAAGTGAATGGTCTATAAATGGGTGGCCAATAAGTGGAATAAGGTCAATAGCTTAGATGAGAGCAAAAAACAAAGATAATATCAAATAGTTGACAAAGCTTGTGCAATTTTTGAGTACTTGTCTATCGAGTATTAGTGTGTTTGGAAAAACTTGTGATATACTCCATAAATATTTATCAAGGTTAGGTCATCGAGGAAAAGGTGACCAAAGAGAAGACCAATTAGATATAGGCACATGACCAGTGTTGATTACTAGAATAAGTATCGATTCTCGTCGACCCCACAAAGTGACCAGTTAATGGGGCCAACGTTGAAATTTTGTCAAACATTTCCTGTAGTCATTTAAATTTGACATGGTTGCACTAGATGCATGACTTGACAGTATGGGAGGGTTTCAAGACTCAAATATTACTCATAGTATACCCACATAAGAGAATAGTTTGTAATTGGGTTGCCAATAAGTGGAATATGGTCAATAGCTTAGATGAGAGAAAAAATCAAAGATAAGATCAAATAACCGATGAAGCTTTTGAAATTCTTAGATTACTTATCTATCGAGTATTATTGTGATTTGACAAACTTGCAATATAGTCCATAAATATTTATCGAGCTTAGGTCATGAAAAGGGGTCAAAGAAGACATGGTCGTGTGAGAACTAAGAAGGAAAAGGTGACCAAAGAGAAGACCAATTAGATATAGGCACATGACCAGTGTTGATTAATGTGAAGGAAGACAAGGCCAACTTTTTGGGTGGCATCACCTACTCATGTACTTGAACCCGAAGCGTATAAATCATGACATGTGAATGGGGCCAATGTTGAAATTTTTTCAATTTGTGCTTGTATGGACTGAAATTTGACATGGTTAGAACATATGCATGCAATGACATTATGGGAAGATTTACATACTCAAACATGACTCACGAAAAAAATTTCACAATCAAACAACAAGCCTATAGAATAATTAATGTGAAGGGTGACAAGGCCAATTTTTTCGGTGGAATCACCTGCTCATGTACTTTAAACCGACACATATAAATCATGACATGTGAATGGGGCCAACGTTGAAATTTTTTAAATTTGTGCTTGTATGGACTTAAATTCAACATGGTTAGACTGGACACATGAATTGATGGTATGGAAGGGTTTCCGGACTTGAACATGACTATTTATGTATTTGTGTGTCTCTATTTGTGACTAGATAAATCAACAACTAGTCAGGCATGCACTCGTGTGACATGGGGTCATGTTATTTGACAATTACCACTATAACTTCCAAGCATGAAAACACGACCCATCACGCGACACACAAGGTAATATGAGTGTTTTGAACCAATGAATTCACATATCTATTGTAGTATAAGTATTGGGTTTTTCAATTCCCATAAAGGGAAAGGTCTCACTCGAAGCACTATGCTAATACTAAAGAATGCATAAGGGTCACACAATATGACTTATCTTTAACTCAATACCCATACTTTCCCCTCAACTCTTATGCAATAAGTTACATGTTAAATCATAACCCATATCAATCTATTGAATGACCAAAAAAATAATCCAACCAATACAACTATCTACTTAAGAGTGAAACATAGTTTTTACTAGATTATATTAATTCATCAACACATATACAAATCAATAATATAATACATCATAACTATATAAAATAAAGACAATAAAAAATTGAAGTGTGGGTCACATTCCGTTAATATTCAGCATGAACCAATACATCCTTTGTTGGTCAATCAAGACAAAAACCATAAATGGTAATATTGAATAGAGGTATAACATAAAAATGGTCTTCAAGGTATGGAGGAGGTGAAGGGATAATGACATGTGGTGAATCACACCCTGTCATATACAAAATTGATACAAACCGCTTGTGAGTCTTTAGAAAAAACCAACAAAATGAGAAGGAATCATAACAATCTCTTTGAGATGTAGACTATATGCACTCATCATCCTAATGGGGAAACAATGGCATGGATTCCAACATGTAGTAGGTTGATAACTTGGGGAAACCCATGTAAGTGACATACTTCCACCGAGCAAGGGAGAAATGCAATATGAATGGCATAAACTCCTTTCTTGAGTAGAGTGAGTCCTAATAACATATTTAGAGAATGGAAAAAAATAAAAATAAAAAAAAATGGAACATATACATGGAGATTGTTCTATCTATATTATAGTTTGAATAAGTATACTTAAAAGTGTGACCATGATCCTAATGAAGAAATAAAAGTAGAAAAAAAAATAATGGGTACTAGGTGGAGCACTTGCACACATGAAACCAATACCACAACATATAAGTGATTATGAAAATAAAATCAATGGTGGAGAAAACAAAAAAAAGTGAGCTCTTAGTATAACAAAAAGAACTTGATGGAAAAAGTGGCTTTGAACAAAGTACTTAATCAGAAGAAATAAATGGAAACATGTTGAATTTTTTGGGACAACGAATTCAATGGTGGAGACATCACTAAATTAAAATATTGTGAGCACCCATAAGAGAAAGGAGAAAAATTAGGGTTAAATTATTTATAGGGCTTGGAATGAAATCGATGGCCTAGATTTTTCAGATCTCATTGTGGCCAACTCGACTTTTAGAGTTCAATTTAGTGATCACTAGGTAAAAGGGTCTTGACCTCCTCTTTATTTTTTTCCATTCATTTTCCTAGATTTAGGCATGTATGACCCTTATAAAATACCATTAGGTTTTCTGTAAGGTCATATAGGGTTAGAGGAAACAACAATGCAAGTTCAAAACTATTCTATCATTAGTTTCATGTGTTGCAAAAAGGGTCAACTAGATAACTTCATGAAGTTACTATGCAAATAGTGACATGACATGCAACTATTCAAGATATAGGTGTGCATTGTGTAGTGTGAAGGTCAATACCCCCATGCAAGGACATTGTGAAATTGTTGGATGGACAATTGTGCAATGTGCACACCTATGAGGAAAAATTATGCATATATGGCACAAGAAATAAACTATTATATGTGTAGTAATGATGGTGGTTTTTCCCTTTGATTTTGATTGGTAAATGATCCTATTCACTAGAGGGAGAGATATTTTAAAGATATATGGAATGATGTGGTTGGGAAACCATAAGTGGGGAGGCATCTTACATGGTATGGGTTATTCAAGCTAGTTCAAAACCCTTTTATGTGTGCTAATGAGGTGTTATTAAGGAGGATCATTAGGTTTTGGGATATTGATGAGAAGTGTTTTGAGATTTAGGAGAAATTTCTAGAGTTGGCACTACTGGACATCTATTTAATGATTGGTTTTCCTTTCCATGAAGAGGTGGGAGATAGTTGGCCCCAACTAGGAGGGGCTAGGACCTTGGAGGAATTGATCAAGGCTCATTGTGAGTGAGGGATGAAGAAATTTGATGGTGCCAACCATATTGGTGTGATCTAGTCTAAGGAGATGTGAGCTATGGTGACCATGGTAGTGAAAATATTGGGATCTTATGGCCCACATGTTGTCGTGGGTGACCATATGCTAATGGGGGAGAAAGTTCTAGAGGGAACACATTTTGGATGGGCCCAAATGTTACTAAGTATTCTAATTAGGAGGAAGTTAATGATTTGTTGATGACAAAGTGGGGTTAAACTTGGATTAGGTATAATTTTTTATTCTTTGAGAGAATCTCAATGATTATATCACACCATTTAGTTTGATCAGGAGGGACCTAGGAGCCTAGGATGTAGTGATATAATTATATAATCAACATTAATTAAAATAATAAAATGGTTGTATAATTATATAGTTGTATAACTAACATTAATTAAATTGTTATATAATGTTGTATTATATAATATAAACTGTATACTATATATTATATATAATACAATATATATCCAAAAAAAACAAAAAAACAGTTCATTGTTAACTCCTGCGCCCGTAACCTCACCTCATGATCACCAATGCATTCTGATCACCTCAACATCATTTAACCTCACTGCAATATTCATTTACCAATAAAAACTCACTGCAATATTCATTTACCGATCAAAACTCTGCATCGATACTCTATCTCACCTCACCACATTCGATCCAGAGTAGAGTTGAAGATGGACATTGGAGCCCTATCTCACCTCACCACATTCTATCCAGAGTAGAGTCGAAGCTGTGACATTGGAGCCCTATCTCACCTCACCACATTCTATCTAGAGCAGAGCCGAAGCTGTGACATTGGATCCCTAAATCAAAGCTTGAGCAATGCCACCAAAATCACCGGTAAGTGAGTAAAAGATATTGGTGGTAGAGATCAATCTTCCTATAGAATCACATTGGTTGGAAGCCCTAAATTTTCAATAGCTAACACTTTGTACATGAATGCTTGGTTTTTTCAACACCTATGTTATATTTCTTTAGGAAACAAATGTTATAGTAAGGAAAAGCCCAACCAAGCCAACTAGCGAACAAGCCCAAGGAACTGGACCCATTAGATCACTGCGAACTAGATCCAAAACTTTGGTAGCTCTCAATTTGTTTCCCTTGTTAATGGTCATCTTTTATATCTCCAATTCTTTGATTTTGTTTGTAACATTTTTTTAGGATTTTTAGGAATCCTTTGTGCCCCAATTTGTAGCAAGGGAATGGGCTTTGGATTTCTTTAAATCACACGTGTATAAACTTATATTGCTCGCTAGTCAATACAACAACAAAATCATGAAGGGATTCCATCTTCCAAGCAGTTCCAAAATAATTCTTGGTGGCATGGAATGTGGAAATGAAAATAGAGTAATTGGGTCCAAGTTTGGAAAGAATGGAAAAAACAAATTATTCATCTTCATTATCAATCTGGCACAACTTCAATTGCAGCCTCAAGATTTTAAATAGGTGAGAAAGGATGGTGTCAAAAATTCCTAGGCTCAATATGAGGTTCCCCTTCTATAGATGGTGTCCTCTTAACACATCATGCTTCCCAAACAATCCTTCCAAATTAGTCCAGATTTGATTGGGTGAACTATCAAATTTAAGGTGGAAAAGAAGATCAAGAGAGATGGAGAGACATAATAAACCATAGTCTTCATCACACATGTTAAACCACTTGATATTCTCATAATGTAGTATAGGTTCAAATTTAATCCCCATCATGATTCTAAATAGGCCTCTACTAAAAAAATATCATATTTGATTTATACTCATGGTAATTAAATGGTGTAAGAAGGGGAAATTGACTTCAATCCATTACTATAGGATTCATGCTACTACAGAATATATTTTGGTAGTTGAGGGAAGGAAGCTTCACAACAATGACCCTACTATGGAACTATGATTTCTATAGAAGAAATATAATTTCTTTAAGGCCATTAAATAAAATAGTGGATAGAGCCTTTTGTAGCTTAATAGAAGAGTGTTTACAACACCATGAAGTGACTATAGAATAGAGAATCTAGTAGTGTAATAGAAGGATGAATTCAAATCTTTGAAAGATACTAGAAAATAGAGACTTAAATAGCATAAAGAAAGAGTGTTTTCACCACCACAAATAAATTGTGTAACAGTGAATTGTTTAGAATAATAGAAGCTTCCATTTATAGAGTTTATAAATGAGGAAACAGAGTCCCATGTCAAATATTAGACCATGTATAATTTGTGTGCTTGAAATTAGTCCAAATACATCTTTTTACTCTTCATTGGGTGAAGAAATTCGACTATTATGGGCCCAACTTGACCAAACTAGATCTTGAAGTGATTATGCAATTCATTAGGGTATGTAATTTACTATATTTTGGTGTAACAATAATTATGTGAGTATAAAAGGATTTATGACACAATTGTGCACCCCATGACTTAAGATGCCACATAGTTCTCCATTTATTCAGATTTAAATTTTGACTTCGATCCTCCATGAATAATTTATCCTTTATCCATATTTTTTTTCTTCTCTATGGTGGTTAATGCTTCCATGTTTCAACTATGTTAAAGTAGTCACAAATAAATGAAGAGGCATATGGCAACTCATTATCCAACCATCTCCAGAATGTTGCTTACTTATTTAAATCATTAGATGCATATGTGTTGTCCAACACAAGTAGATAGACATCTAAGTGAAGTGAAAAGATCATAATTAGACAAGAGCCTTATGGTTTTATCCTCGTGACTATTGTTTTCTTTCACTATGAATTTCCATTTTAATATTTTAATATTTTAATGGTATTTTTGATTGCTTTGTATCAAAATGAAATGGTTTGAAATATCTTGCAAGACTTCTTCCATTTATCTGAATAATTAGCTCATATTTGTTTTCATTAGAAGTGCACACATAGTAATCAATCAATAATTTTTTTTTTCTTGAAACCTCTTGTTCCTTCCCATAGCTAGGTTTCATCGAAGTTGAAATTCTTTCATTTTATCTTTGTCTTTCATGGTTTAAAGAGTCGATTCGAAATTCCATTAGTTTCACAACCACTCCTTTCATTAACAAGAACCTAAAATCAAGCGCTAATTCAAATTTATCTAGCAACTTTGATTTCTTGGGATCTTCAAACCCATCTTATATTAGGTGTAGAGATTTGGAATAGGATTTTCAGAATAACTTTCCAAAGATGCTAAACGAGCATAGAGATTTGAGTTATGGAGTGAAATCCAGTTTCTATATCACTAACTTTAGGAAGCCCTTCTAACACAAGGGTCAAGCATGAGGTCGCATTAGGGCCAAAAGAGTAATCAACCTTTCTTTGTTGGTCTTGGTGTAGTGGTTGCACGTATTACAGGGATCACTTGGGAGCAACCGATCTCTATGAGTAATCTCTCAAATTGGTTTTGGGATTAGTTGTTAGAAAAAATAGAACTGCGGAGCAATAAAATAAAACAAATGCATAAATAAAACACAGAAGACACACAATACAAGAGAGACACAGATTTACGTGGTTCA
>CBVK0100919874.1:0-15054 GCA_900067695.1 Picea abies | reverse complement strand
GCTTCGTTCTCAACATCATTTTTAGGTTTGATCATTAAGAGAACAAAATTGCTACTAGCATTAACTAACCTCTTCATTTGTCCCACATTTATAATTGATAAATTCATCTTCTTAGTGTGGGATCTAACAATGTACTCAACCCCATCTTTAAACAAATGATACTTATTCTCATGATAATGAAAAATAGCTTTCCTATCGTACAAATACGGGCTTCCCAACACAATACTACAGATATCTAATGGAATAACATCAAGCTCTACCTCATCAACGAAATTTGCAGTGATAGCAAACCTAAGTTTACACCTTCTTGTTACTTGTAACTTAGCATTATCACATATCCAACCAAGAGGGTATGGCTTAGGATGTGGATTTGTTTCCAACTTAAGTTTCTTAACAGTTTCTTTAGAAATAAGGTTTGCTTGAGATCCAGTATCAAATAAAGTGTCTATCTTAGTATGTTTTGAAACAACCCTTACGTGAAAAAGTTCAATTCTCGCTTTCTCTTGTTGAGTTACATTGACATTAGTATTACTTGAAGAGCTAGTGCTTGCAATAGAACCATTACCTTGATAACCCATGGCTATGATCTTCATTTCATCACCCGAATCCGAACCTAAATCATGTTGAACAGTTGTAGCAGTCTTTGACTTCCCTTTGTTGTTGTTGCCAAACTTTTTGGGTCTTCTTTCAGGATGAAGCTTCCAACAATGGTCTTCATCATGGCCATCTTTTGAACAATGTTTACATGTGAAATTTTCTCCCTCTTTCTTCACAGTAGCATTCTTCCTGCCATTTCCCTTGAACTTCTTCTTTCCCTTGTCTCCATGGTTGAATGTCTTCTTGTTACCCTCATGAGTGTCGTTCCTTCCCCTTGCTTCCAAATGAGTAGCCTGTACACAAAATTCATCTAGATTTGAAGGATTAAACATGAGTATAGTATGTCTCAGATAACTATGTAAAGCTCCAATATATTTGAGCAAATTTTCCTGAGAAGACAAATCTACTCCCAAAACCAAAGCTCTTCTCCTAAATTCTTGAGTAAATCTTTGCACACTCTATCCTTTAGCTTGTCTAAAATTTTTCCATTCCATAGTTGCCTTTTGTTTATATGCCAATGGATAAAATTGTTTTTTAATTGCGATAATGAAATCATTCCAAGAAATCAAAATTTTACCATGCTTTTTCATATCCTCTCGAGTCTTGGATTCCCACCAAATAAGTGTTGCACTATCCAATGTTAACGAAGCAAGCTGAATTTTGGTTTCATCATCTTGAATTTTTTGTATTCTACAATATACTTCAATTTGACGTATCCAATTATCTAACTTCTCAGCATTAACTTCTCCATTGTATATTGGCAATTCAAATTTTATATCAAACTTTAATGAAGGAATTTGCAAAGTAGTTTTACCATGCCCCTTTGGGGAATTTGGAAGAGGTCTTGAACTGGTAGAAGAAGAAGAAGAAGGTGATGGTGGAGAGGGTGGTGGAGAAGCACCATTCCCTCCATTTCCATCTGGAGTTTTGTCACCACTGCTTCCCTTATGCCTTGAAGGGTTGGAGCCTTCACCTTGCGACAATATGTTCCTTTCCATCAAGATCTTCATCATCTCTTTCATCTCCATGACAACCTTTCTAAGATCTTCATCTTCTGTAGGAACATGTTCATGACTTTCTGCATGATCCATGCTTGGTGAATGCCTCCCTGAAACTTGTGGTGATGGTATATGCTTCCTCCTTGTCGGATGAGAACTTGTCTCCACAATTTGACCTTCTCCTCTTGTGAGTTTCAACCTTGTGAGCATCAGAAACAAAACTTGCAAACAATCAAGTCTTCAAAAAAATCAGTGCTCTGATACCAACTTGATCTAAAAATGAATAAGACTTGAAAATCTTGAAATTATTGCAAGTAAATGTTATGTGTTAAAAGAAAATGGATCAACTTTGAAACACATAAATTAAAGGATTACTCATGCAAAATACACATAGACAACAGCATAATCAATGAACATAAGCACATAAAACACAACAATTGATAAAGGAGTTCACCCCTCTCTTGGGCTACATCTCCTGGTCCAACTTCCAATGGATCATTATTATTAATTGCTCAAAGTTCTCAAAAACATGTCTTACAATGCTCAAATTGACCAACCGACTGCTCCAATGGCTTCAGAGCGTCCAAAAACCCCTATCTGGGCTCTTTCGGCACCTCAATCGATCGAAAAAACGAAGAAGTTAGGCCTCCTGGAAGTCCCCCCTTCAAGCTTGTTGTCTCTGCATCTACAAAATGCACCCTTGTCAAATGAACTTGGCACACACACAATAAATAGCGTAAAAACCCAGCACCGGGTGCAACCGCGCCAACGGTGAAAACTGTAGGAAGGTTATGGGCACGCCAGCCCCTAACCGCCTAGCACCTGGGCACATGGGGAGTTACAATATGACCATGGGCTTTAACCGTTGCCAACTGTTTGAAACCAAACTTAAGCCCCTTCCACGCTATGTGTGGTCACATGCATAAAACATATAACCATGGCTCATAACACAAACCCCATGCCATTTTTATAGAGGGAATATGACATGGTTGTATGGGTTTTTGAAACACGCGCTTCGTAATACAAAAACCCCCACTCTATATGGCATGGTCACATATAAAATAATACAACCGCGGGCCAGGGCTAAGCCCCGGCGTGACCCCCTCGCCATATACAATAATATGCGAATTCAAATGTAATAAAACACACTTATATAATAAGAATCAAGCGGCGGTGCAATGGTCGGGCGGATGTTGTGAAGACTTATGTGGTGGGGAGGTCCGGGGGTCGAACTCCATGGACTCCAATACATTTTGACAATAGACCAAACAACCAATACCGGGGTGCCACGTGGCAACCCATGATTGGGCCACGTGGCACCCAACCACTTGCCCAAATAGTGCCATGTGTTGACTTCCCATTCGACCAACTATCATCCAATAAATAACTGCCATGTCACCATAGGTACGGTTGTATGGATTTGCCACATCAGCCTGTATGGACTGTACGGACTATACAGTCAGCATCAATTTTTTTACCTGTTTGACTTTATGAACAGATTGCAATATCTCTCGCTCACGACGTCCGTTTGAGACGAAATGAGTTGTGTTGGGTTTGCAACGACGAGACCTACACTCTTGTCCGGTTTGAAGCAATTCCAAGCACTTTGAATTTTTGAGCAAAATTTGATCCCCTGATCATTGACCAGTTGACTTCCAGAAGGATTTCCAGGTGAAATGAGATGAATTTTCAAAATATGAAGGAGGTTATTATCAAGAATGGGCCCATGAACATTAACCTCTTTCATTTTTCACACAGGTGTCATGGATTGGGAGATTCAAAATAATCTCTGAGCCCTATGTTTTCAGTTTTCATGATTTCCTGTTTGAGACATGTTTTTTTGACATCTGTTGTGTCCATCTAGAGATGAATTTAAAGAAACTCAGAGAGGTTTTTCTTCATAAAAAGTTTATATACAAAAACTGTTATCATATTTTACATAGATATTATGGTTTGAGAATTACAAGTGGAGTTTGGAAGCCTAGTTTTCCGAATTTCACCTCCTGAAAAGCAAGAAATTAATTAAAACATGTCATTTTATGTTTGTAGTTGTTTCTATTTTGGGAAAGGGGTTGGAGTTCAAATGGGTGAGCTGGAAAGGACCTATATGGATATATATTCATTGAAGAATAGGGTAGGAGGGTTGGACTCTCATTGGTAGAGAGGCTTTGTAAGATGAGATGATCTGTTAATCCTTTAGCAAGTGAATGCAAGAGCTGCTCTGCTACTTTTCCAAGATTCATTACAGTGTTATTGTCCAACATGTTTTCTTGTTTGAATATTTCATAATGTGTTCTTATTCCTGATATGATATAAGTGTACATGAAAGAGACTCATTATATAAATGCCTCTTCATATAGATTGTATCATGTTATGTTAAATGATTTCCTGATTTCAGAATTCACTTTCTTTCAATGCTCTATTTTCAGCAGTCACTCTTTGTTTATATTGTATAAAGCTACAATATAAATTCATTGTTTAAATGCTTCTACTGTAGTGGGCTTGTTCTCGTATCCTATACCATTCTTTATCCATATTTTATGAACATAATACTTGATATGCCTCAGAGATTGTTAGTAGAATTCAGGTAAGTTGAAACTACAAGTCTTTAAGATTCAAATTAGACTCCATTACCCAATGATACTCCCTCCTGTTTGTCTTACCAAATGTTATAAAAAAAAACATGTTCTTATCAGAAATATGACCTTCTGAATGTTATTGTTGAATATATTTTGAGTCTTAGAGCCTTTTGGCCCTTGAGAGAGCCCTCTTTGATTGTATAGGTAATAAATACAGTCTGAATTGGTCGAAATGGTTACCTTAGGGTTTCCTCGATACAACCCAAGGAAAATAATGAGTGTTAAGATCTTGGCACCATTGTCGGGAAAGAGTACAATGAAGGTTTCATCTTCCCTGGGAGAAATGACAAAGACTAGAGCTGATTGTTGAAGGTGAATAGCAGTCAGATACAAGAAGGTTGTATACCTTTCACCTGGTGACTCCACTCATGATTTAATCATATTTGTAGACTCCATTGGAGGATGAGCCCACATGACAAAAATATGGAAGGAATGTATGACACAATCAGGTACTCAAGTTGGAGTTTCCCTCAGAAGATACTCTTCTGTTTTGTCAACATTACATTGTTATTTCCTGAGTTTTTCAAAAGTTGTTTCCTTCATTTTATTTCTTTTCTTCCTTCAAATGAAGACCATGATTCCACCTTTGTTTATTCCTCCTTAAAAAGTGTACATATACCTTCACCTTCTCATTATCCTTCTCATCATATAGTTGTTGATCATGACCAAGACACTTCGTCTGAACTACATGACAACCTAGAATAGTCTTGAAGATTTTTTGTATCCAAAACTGATATACTTCCTTCTCCTTGACTTAAACCTATCCCTTCCAAGTTACAAGAAAGATATAAACCCTTGATATTTCCATATATCCTTCATTATTTCCCTTTAAAGCACTATAAGAAACTCCCTGCATTTGATGGTACAATTGAAATTTTTTCCACTAAAAACCATGTACAAGACTTTGAACATTTCTTAGACCTTTTCGATATTGAGTATGAGGATGTCACCGTAAGAGCCTTTTCCCAAACCTTGCAAGGAAAGGTCAAATTATGGTTTAATAATTTTCCGCCTCATTCAATTAGCTCATGGGATGAACTGAGGGAGGACTTCCTCAGATTTTGGGGTGAGAAGAAGCCCTTGGATCTGATTCTTTAAGATTTTTATTTAATTAATTAAAAAGAGGATGATACTATGTCAAGTTTCAAGAGGATGTTTTCTAGTGTTTATTATGAATTGCCTAAATCAATCCAACCTCTTGAAGGCCCTACAAAAAAATATTATGTAGCAGCTCTCCCTTCCAAATTGTTTCTTTTTCTATCAGAAAGGAGGTCTGCCACATTACAAAAAAAATTCATTGATGCCCAAGAAGTAGAGGATAACCTCAGATTAGGCAGGAAGATTTCATATCAATATGATGGTGATAAATGGAGAAAAGAGAAAGAGTATCAGCCAAGGAGAGTGTTGGAATTTAGCCATGAGAATGTGTTTATCGAAGATCATAATCAATCAACTAATGTATCAAACTTTGATGGTTTTCAAGAGGCCTTTATCCTGCCTATATATGATGAATATGTAGATAGTTTTCTTGAGTAGCCAACTAGAGGCCTTGCAACATGACAAGTCATCCTTCAGCCAGTTATGGAGAAGAATCAGCCTATATATTATGATCATAACATTGCAAACTAGCAGGATGATGAGCCAGATGAAGGTAATACCTTACCTCTTTGCTTTGAAGCATTTGACATGATAAAAGGAGGTTTTCAGGTCATTAATCAAGGTCAGAAAAATGGGTTTCAAGAGTTTTATGTTTCTGGATATGTTAATAAAAATGATCACAATCATAGTTTTGAATATGCATATATGGTCAATGTACACATTGATCCAATATATGATGAGTAGTCTTCACTACCAGAAGATGGAGTAGAAAATCATGATTTGTTTGATATCTTTGGGGGTGAAATCACCCATCAATATCATGTACTTGATATGGATCATGAACTCATAGAAACTCTGCATGAAAATCCTTTCCAACATCAAGAAGAAATGTTAGAATTCATTCAGCAAGGTATTCAGGAAAATTTCCAACAATCAGAGGTTTCCTCTTCAACTGAAATTGAGACAGATCAGAACCTTTGTTTTGTAGACAATCATGATATTATACAAGAAAGGAATGAGGATAGCCATTTAGATATGTTTGCACATCATGCACAAAAACCTCATCAAAAACAATGTTATGAAATTGTGGGTATCGAATTCTCGGGCTTTGAAATATCACAACTTATGGAATTGCAAGAAAGAAAAAAAACAATGCACGACAGTCCTCAAACAAAGACACAGGAGGTTGGTAAAGAAGAAAGGCTAGAAGTTGAATTGATCATCCCTCCTAGTCAAGAAGATACTTGTTTAGAGTTTAAAGGAAACAATGAAAAAGAAGAGGTTTTCCATGAAGGTGTTCTTTCTACTAGATTACATGAAGATCTACTAGATTACATGAAGATGTTTTCCAAAACAACAAGATTGTAGATACGCTTGACATTATATCAAATGTACCTTTTGTTCCTGATGTGTATCAAAACAAGGTCAATTCTTTTGAGGGCTCAGAGGGAAAAGAGAACATGTATGAGACATCATATGGAACTGTTGGATCTGATCAGAAGCATTATGGAATTGATAAAGAAAACTTGAGGCATCACCTTTATTCTTCATATCAGTTGGTATTTTTTCATATTGTTTATGATCCAATAGTTGTCTACATGGAATGATTGGTCTCAGAGGTTTGTAACCTTGCAGCTTTTGGGATTAAAGGAGATTCCAGCTTTGGGTATTGCCTGCCAATGTTTTTTCTGCTACAACAATTTTATCTTATTTACATTTATTCATTTACCTGCAAAGAAGAAAACCATTTTATTAGTAAATTTCTCACATGGCAGCATTGGAAATTCTCTTTTACATGATCATATTTATTTTGCTTATTAGGATTAGGAGTGTAAAGAATAAGCTCAACTTATGAGTAGTTAGATTCTTTTCAGTTTGTTGGTTTGCAGCAGTATAAGACTCCATGACCATGGAACAACATGCTTATGTACAGTCAAATATTTTAGGTGATAGTTAAGGCCTCTGGTCTACATGTTCTTAGAAGCTTGCGGGAAGCGTGCCATCCCCCATGGAGCCAAATGTTAGCACAAGAATTTGCTGTAGCATTTAAATAACCTCTATAGGCATATACGAGCTTCTAACCTATCAACTCAAGGTTCTTGATTAGTCTCATCATATAGAAGAGCACAGACATTCCATAGCACCATGGCACTGCGGATTTGTCTATATAGCATGGTCTGCCATTTTACTACCTAAAATGCTACCAAATCTATTAAGTAGTGTAATGATGGCACTATGAATTCCATAGGTTGCTACCAAATCTGTTTTCATGTCGGATGCTACCAAATCTATGAACGTTGAAGTGAAGTAGCTGTGAATTATGACGGCGCTACCAAATTGCATGCAGACACATAGTAGGCACTACCTAAAGGTGCTACCAAAATTCTGGTAGAGGCTGAACTGTGCAGAGTTATTCTGCCAGTTTTGAGTCACTAATTTAAGTCTTGTATTGTGAACAATTGAGAAGGTATTTTTGAAAACTGGAGGAGGTTTTTGTTTATAAGATGTTAACACTCAGTATTTTCTTTTTCTTTGGGCTAGATCAAGGAAACCCCGAGGTAACCATTTCGACCACTTTAGACTGTATTTATGACCTATACAATCAGAGAGGGCTCTCTCAAGGGCCAAAAGGCTCTAAGACTCAAAATATATTAAAAATAACATTTAGAAGCTCATATTTCTGATAAGAATGGGTTTTTTTTTATAAAAGTTGGTAAGACAAATAGGAGGGGGTACCATTGGGTAATGGAGTCCAGTCTGAATCTTAAAGACTTCTAGTTTCAACTTAGCTGAATTCTACTAACAGTCTCTGAGGCATATCAAGTATTATGTTTAGGAAATATGGATAAATAATGGTAGAGGATAGGAGAACAAGCCCACTACAGTAGAAGCATTTAAAAAATGAATTTCTATTGTAGCTTTAGACAATATAAACAAAGAGTGACCGATGAAAACAAAGCACCTAAAGAAAGTGAATTCTGAAATCAGGAAATCATTTAACATAACATGATACAATCTATATGAAGAATCATTTATATAATGAATCTCTGTCATGTACACTTAGATCATATCAGGAAGAAGAAAACATTATGAAATATGCAAATAGGAAAACATGCTGGACAATAACACTCTAATGAATCTCATAAAAGTAGCAGAGCAACTCTTGCATTCACTTGCTAAAGGATTAACAGATCATCTCATCTTACAAAGATTCTCTCCCAATAAGAGTCCAACCCTCCTAACCTCTTGTACAATGAATATATAGCCATATAGGTCCTTTCCAAATCATCCATTCGAACTCCAACCCCTTTCCCAAAATAGAAACAACTACAAACAAAAAATGACACGTTTTAACTAATTTCCTGCTTTTCAGGAGGCGAAATTCTGAAAACTAGGCTTCCAAATGCCACTTGTAATTCTCAAAAAATAACAGTTGTATAAAATATGAGAATGGTTTTTCTATATAAACTCGTTATTAAGAAAAACCTCTCTTATTTTCTTTAAATTCATCTCTAGCTGACCACAACAGGTGTCACAAAAACATGTGTCAAACAGGAAATCACGAAAACTGAAAACATAGGGCTAAAAGATTATTTCGAATCTCTCAATCCGTGACACTTTTGTGAAAAATGAAAGAGGCTAATGTTCATGGGCCTGTGATTGACAATAACCTCCTTAATATTTTAACAATTCATCTTATTTCACTTGGAAATCCTTCTGGAAGTCAACTGGTCAAAAATGTCAGTTCAACAGTCTTAAAACATAGTTTACGCAACACATTTTGTAGCGCCACTTATATGTATGATATATCTCTGACCATATCACATTTTGAAAAAATGAGAGAGGTTTTTGTTATGTGGAATGTTATAAACAAAAAACTCCTCCAAGTTTCAAAAATACCTTCTCAATTGTTCACAATCCAAGATTTAAATTAGTGACTCAAAACTGGCAGAATAACTCTTTACAATTCAGCCTCTGCCAGAATTTCGGTAGCACCTACTATGTGTCTGCATGAAATTTGGTAGTTCCATCATAATTAATAGCTACATCACTTCAAATTTGACAGATTTGGTAGCATCCGACATGAAAACAGATTTGGTAGCAACCTATGGAATTCATAATGTCATCATTACACTGCTTAAAAGATTTGGCAGCATTTTAGGTAGTAAAATGGTAGACCATGCTATATAGAAAAATCCGTAGTGCTATGGTGCTATGGAATTTTTGTGCTCTTCTGTATGATGAGACTAATCAAGAACCTTGATTTGATAGGTTAGAATCTTGTATATGCCTGTAGAGGTTATTTAAATGCTACTGCAAATTCCTGTGCTAACATTTGGATCCATAGGGGATGACATGCTTCTTGTAAGCTGCCAAGAACTTGTAGACCAAAGGCCTTAACTATCACCTAAAATATTTGTCTGGAAATAATCATGTTGTTCCATGGGCAGGGAGTCTTATACTGCTGCAAACCAACAAACTGAAAAAAATCTAACTGCTCGTAAGTTGAGATTATTATTTACACTCCTAATCCTAATCAACAAAATCAAGATGATCATGTAAAAGAGAATTTCCAATACTGCCATGTGAGAAATTTACTAACAAAATGGTTTTCTTCTTTGCAGGTAAATGAATAAATGCAAACAAGATAAAATTGTTGCAGCAGAAAAAACATTGGCAGGCAATACTCAAAGCTGGAATCTCCTTTAATCCCAAAAGTTGCAAGGTTACAAACCTCTGAGAACAATGATTCCATGTAGACAGCTACTGGATCATAAACAATATGACAAAATACCAACTGATGTGAAGAGTAAAGGTGTTGCCTCAACTTTTCTTTATCAATTCCATAATGCTCCTAATCAGATCCAACAATGCCATATGATGTCTCATACATGTGCTATTTTCCCTATGAGGCCTCAAAAGAATTGACCTTGTTTTGATGAACATTAGGAACAAAAGGTACATTTGATATAATTTCAAACGTATCTACAATCTTGTTGTTTTGGAAAACATCTTCATGTAATCTAGTAGAAAGAACACCTTCATGGAAAACCTCTTCTTTTTCACTGTTTCCTTTAAACTCTAAACAAGTATCTTCTTGACTAGGAGGGATGATCAAATCAATTTCCAGATGTTCTTCTTTACTACCCTCCTGTGTCTTTGTTTGAGGACTGTCATGCACTATTTTTTTTCTTTCTTCCAATTCCATAAGTTGTGATATTTCAAAGCCTGAGAATTCGATACCCACAATTTCAGAACTTCGTTTTTGATGAGGTTTTTGTGCATGATGTGAAGACATATCTAAATGGCTATCCTCATTCCTTTCTTGTATAATATCATGATTGTCTACAAAACTAAGGTTTTGATCTGTCTCAATTTTAGTTGAAGAGGAAACCTCTGGTTGTTGGACATTTTCCTAAATACCTTGCTGACTGAATTCTAATATTTCTTCTTGATGTTGGAAAGGATTTTCATGCAAAGGTTCTATGAGTTCATGATCCATATCAGGTACATGAAATTGATGGGTGATTTCACCCCCAGAGATATCAAACAAATCATGCTTTTGTACTCCATCTTCTGGTGTGAATAATACTCATCATATATTAGATCAATGTGTACATTTCCCATATATGCATCTTCAAAACTATGATTGTGATTATTTTTCTTAACATATCCAGAAACATACAACTCTGGAAACCCATTTGTCTGACCTTGATTAATGACCTGAAAACCTCCTCTTATCATGTCAAACACTTCAAAGAAAAGAGGTAAGGTATTACCTTCATCTGGCTCATCATACTTCTAGTTTGCAATGTTATGATCATAATCTATAGGTTGATTCTTCTCCATAACTAGCTGAAGACTAACTTGTCCCGCAACAAGGCCTCTAGTTGGCTTCTCAAGAAAACTATCTACATATTCATCTTGATATTCATCATATATAGGCAGGCTAAAGGCCTCTTGAAAACCATCAAAGTTTGAGACATTAGTTCGTTGATTATGATCTTTGATAAACACATCCTAATGGCTAAATTCCAACACTCTTCTTGGCTGATCTTCTTTCTCTTTTCTCCATTTATCACCATCATCTTGATATGAAAGCTTCCTTCCTACTCTGAGGTTATCCTCTACTTCTTGGGATTCAATGAACATTTTTTGTAATGTGGTAGACCTCCTTTCTGATAGAAAAAGAAACAATTTGGAAGGGAGAGTTGCTACATAATATAGTTTTGCAGCGCCTTCAGGAGGTTGGATTGATTTAGGAAATTCATAATAAACACTGGAAAACATCCTATTGAAACTTGACATAGTCTCATCCTCTTGTTTATTAATTGAATAAAAATACGAAAGAAGCAGATCCAAGGGATTATTCTCACCCCAAAATCTGAGGAAGGCCTCCCTTAGTTCATCCCATGTGCTAATTGAATGAGGCAACAGATTCTTAAACCATAATTTGACCTTTCCTTGCAAGGATTGGGAAAAGGATCTTAGGGTGACATCCTCAAACTCAATCTCAAAAAGGTCTAAGAAATGGTCAAAGGCTTGTACATGCTTTTCAGTTGAGAAATTTTCAATTGTACCATCAAATGCAGGGAGTTGCTTATAGTGATTTAAAGGAAAATCATGAAGGATATATTGAAATATCAAGGGTTTATATCTTTCTTGTAAATTGGAAGGGACACGATTAAGTGAAGGAGAAGGCAGTATATCAGTTTTGGATACATAAAATGTACAAGACTGTTTTAGGTTGTCATGTAGTTCATATGAAGTGTCTTGGTCATGATCAACAACTATATGATGATAAGGAGAATGAGAAGGTGAAGGTATATATACACTTTGTAAGGAGGAATAGACAAAGGTGGAATCATGGTCTTCATTTGAAGGCAACAAATAAAGAAAATGAAGGAATTTGTTTTTGAAAAAACTCAGGAAATAACAATGTAATGTTGACAAAACAGAAGAGTATCTTCTAAGGAAAACTCCAACTTGAGTACCTGATTGTGTCATACATTCTTTCCATATTTTTGTCATGTGGGCTCGTCCTCTAGTGGAGTTTGAAAATATGATTAAATCATGAGTGGAGTCGTCAGGTGAAAGGTATACAACCTTCTTGTATCTGACTGTTGTTCACCTTCAACAACCAGCTCTAGTCTTTGTCATTTCTCCCAGGGAATATGAAACCTTCATTGTACTCTTCCTCGATAATGATGCCAAGATGTTAACACTCAATATTTTCCTTGGGAAGTATCAAAGAAACCCTGAGGTAACCATTTTCACCACTTCGGACTATATTTATGACCTATACAATCAGAGAGGGCTCTCTCAAGGGCCAAAAGGATCTAAGACTCAAAATATATTCAACAATAACATTCAGAAGGTCATATTTCTGATAAGAATAGGTTTGTTTTTATAAATTTTGGTAAGAAAAACAAGAGGGGGTACCATTGGGTAATGGAGTCTAATCTGAATCTTAAAGACTTGTAGTTTCAACTTAGCTGAATTCTACTAACAATCTCTGAGGCATATCAAGTATTATGTTCAGGAAATATGGATAAAGAATGGTAGAGGATAGGAGAAAAATCCCACTATAGTAGAAGCATTTAAACAATGAATTTATATTGTATCCTTAGACAAGATAAACAAAGAGTGACCGTTGAAAACAGAGAACTTAAAGAAAGTGAATTCTGAAATCAGGAAATCATTTAACATAACATGATACAATCTATATGAAGAGGCATTTATATAATGAATCTTTGTCATGTACACTTATATCATATTAGGAAGTATAACACATTATGAAATATGCAAACAGGAAAACATGCCGGACAATAACACTCTAATGAATCTCAAAAAAGTAATAGAGCAACTCTTGCATTCACTTGCTAAAGGATTAACATATCATCTCATCTTACAAAGCCTCTCTCCCAATGAGATTCCAAACCTCCTACCCTCTTGTACAATGAATATATATCCATATATGTCCTTTCCATCTCACCCATTCGAAATCCGACCCCTTTCTCAAAATAGAAACAACTACAAACAGAAAATGACACATTTTAACTAATTTCCTGCTTTTCAAGAGGCGAAATTCTAAAAACTAGGCTTCCAAATGCCACTTGTAATTCTCAAATCATAACGGATATGTAAAAGATGAGAACTAGTTTTGTAGATAAAATATTTATGAAGAAAAACCCCTCTCAGTTTCTTTAAATTCATCTCCATCTAGTCGCAACAGGTGTCACAAAAACATGTCTCAAATAGGAAATCACGAAAAAATGAAAACATAGGGCTCAAAGATTATTTCGAATATCTCAATCCATGACACCTGTGTGAAAAATGAAAGAGGTTAATGTTCATGGGCCCGTTCTTGACAATAAATTCCTTAATATTTTGAAAATTCATCTTATTTCACCCTAAAATCCTTTTGGAAGTCAACTGGTCAAAAATGCCAGTTTTGCAGTCTTAAAACAGAGTTTACGTAGAACATTCTGTAGCGCCACTTATATGTATGATATCTCTCTTACCATAGCACATTTTTAAAAAATGAGAGAGGTTTTTGTTATCTGGAATGTTATAAACAAAAACCTCCTCCAATTTTCAAAAATACATTCTCAATTTTTCACAATCCAATATTTAAATTAGTGACTCAAAACTGGCAGAATAACTCTGCACAATTCAACCTCTGTCAGAATTTCGGTAGCGCCTTTAGGTAGTTCCTACTGTGTGTCTGCGTGAAATTTGGTAGCACCATCATAATTCACAGCTACATCACTTCAAAGTTGAGATATTTGGTAGCATCCGACATGAAAATGGATTTGGTAGCAACCTATGGAATTCATAGTGCCATCATTACACTGCTTAAAAGATTTGGTATCATTTTAGGTAGTAAAATGGAAGACCAAGCTATATAGACAAATCTGCAGTGCCATGGAGCTATGGAATGTTTGTTCTCTTTTGTATTATGAGACTAATCAAGAACCTTGAGTTGATATGTTATAAGATTGTATATGCATGTAGAGGTTATTTAAATGCTACTGCAAATTCCTATGCTAACATTTGGCTCCATGGGGGATGACATGCTTCCCGCAAGCTACCAAGAACTTGTAGACCAGAGGCCTTAACTATCACCTAAAATATTTGACTGGACATAAGCATGTTGTTCCATGGGAAAGGAGTCTTATACTGTTGCAAACCAAGAAACTGAAAAGAATCTAACTACTCGTAAGTTGAGTTTATTCTTTACACTCATAATCCTAATCAAAAAAAGAAAGATGATCATGTAAAAGAGAATTTCCAATGCTGCCATGTGAGAAATTTACTAACAAAATGGTTTTCTTGTTTACAGGTAAATGAATAAATGAAAATAAGATAAAATTGTTGCAGCAGAAAAAACATTGGCAGGCAATACTCAAAGCTGGAATCTCCTTTAATCCAAAAAGTTGCAAGGTTACAAACCTCTGAGAACAATGATTCCATGTAGATAGATACTGGATCATAAACAATATGAAAAAATACCAACTGATATGAAGAGTAAAGGTGTTACCTCAACTTTTCTTTATCAATTCCATAATGCTCATGATCATATCCAACAATGCCATATGATGCCTCATACATGTGCTCTTTTCCCTCTTAGCCCTCAAAAGAATTGACCTTGTTTTGATGCACATTATGAACAAAAGGTACATTTGATATAATGTCAAACGTATCTACAATCTTGTTGT
>CBVK0100919873.1:0-15090 GCA_900067695.1 Picea abies | reverse complement strand
TTTCACCCCCAGAGATATCAAACAAATCATACTTTTCTACTCCATCTTCTAGTAGTGAAGAATACTCATCATATATTTGATCAATGTGTACATTACCCATGTATGCATCTTCAAAATTGTGGCTGTCATCATTTTTTTTAACATATCCATAAACATACAACTCTGGAAACCCATTTGTCTGACCTTGATTAATGACCTGAAAACCTCCTTTTATCATGTCAAATGCTTCAAAGCAAAGAGGTAAGGTATTACCTTCATCTGGTACATCATCCTTCTAGTTTGCAATGTTATGATCATAATCTATACGATGATTCTTCTCCATAACTCGTTGAAGGCTGACTTGTCCTGCTGCAAGGAATCTAGTTGGATGCTCAAGAAAACTATCTACATATTCATCTTGATATTCATCATATATAGGCAGGCTAAAGGCCTCTTGAAAACCATCAAAGTTTGAGACATTAGTTGGCTAATTATGATCTTCGATAAACATATCCTCGTGGCTAAATTCAAACACTCTCCTTGGTTGATCCTCTTTCGCTTTTCTCCGTTTATCACCATCATCTTGATATGAAATCTTCCTGCCTCCTATGAGGTTATCCTCTACTTCTTTGGAATCAATGAACATTTGTTGTAATGTGGCAAAACTCCTTTCTGATAGAAAAAGAAACAATTTGGAAGGGAGAGTTGCTGCATAATATAGTTTTGCAGCGCCTTCAGGAGGTTGGATTTTATTAGGCAATTCATAATAAACAATGAAAAACCTCCTATTGGAAGTTGACACAGTCTCATCCTCTTGTTTTTTAATTGAATAAAAATATGAAAGAAGAAGATCCAAGGGCTTATTCTCACCCCAAAATATAAGGAAGGCCTCCCTCAGTTCATCCCATGAGCTAATTGAATGAGGTGGTAGATTCTTAAACCATAATTTGACCTTTCCTTGCAAGGTTTGGGAAAAGGATCTTAGGGTGACATCCTCATACTTAATCTCAAAAAGGTCTAAGAAATGTTCAAAGGCTTGTACATGCTTTTTAGCTGAGAAATTTTCAATTGTACCATCAAATGCAGGATGTTGCTTATAGTGATTTAAAGGGAAATCATGAAGGATATATGGAAATATCAAGTGTTTATATCTTTCTTGTAACTTGGAAGGGACATGGTTAAGTGAAGGAGAAGGCAGTATATCAGTTTTGGATACAGAAAATCTACAAGATTGTTCTAGGTTGTCATGTAGTTCATATGAAGTGTCTTGATAATGATCAACAACTATATGATGATAAGGAGAATGATAAGGTGAAGGTATATATACACTTTTTAAGGAGGAATAAACAAATGTGGAATCACGGTCTTCATTTGAAGGCAGAAAATAAAACAAATGAAGGAAAAAACTTTTGAAAAACTCAAGAAATAACAATGTAATGTTGACAAAATAGAAGAGTATCTTCTGAGGAAAACTCCAACTTGAGTACCTAATTGTGTCATACATTCCTTCCATATTTCTGTCACGTGGGCTTGTCCTCCAGTGGAGTCTACAAATATGATTGAAGCATGGGTGGAGTCGCTAGGTGAAAGGTATACAACCTTCTTGTATCTCACTGTTGTTCACCTTCAACAATCAGCTCTAGTCTTTGTCGTTTCTCCCAGGGAAGATGAAACCTTTATTGTAATCTTCCCCGAGAATGATGCCAATATGTTAACACTTAGTATTTTTCTGGGGCTGTATCAAGGAAACACTGAGGTAACCGTTTAGACCACTTCAGACTGTATTTTTGACCTATACAATCAGAGAGGGATCTCTCAAGGGACAAAAGGCTCTAAGACTCAAAATATATTCAGCAACAACATTAAGAAGGTCATATTTCTGATAAGAACATGTTTTTTTTAATAAAATTTGGTAAGACAAACAAGAGGGGGTACCATTGGGTAATGGAGTCTAATATGAATCTTAAAGACTTGTAGTTTCAACTTAGCTGAATTCTACTAAAAATCTTTGAGGCGTATCAAGTATTATATTCAGGAAAACTGGATAAAGAATGGTAGAGGATAGGAGAAAAAGCCCACTACATTAGAAGCATTTAAATAATTAATTTATATTGTAGCTTTAGACAAGATAAACAAAGAGTGACCGTTGAAAATAGAGCACTCAAAGAAAGTGAATTCTGAAATCAAGAAATCATTTAACATAACATGATACAATCTATATGAAGAGGCATTTATATAATGAATCTTTGTCATGTACACTTATATCATATCAGGAAGAATAACACATTATGAAATATGCAAATAGGAAAACATGTTGGACAATAACACTCTAATGAATCTTAGAAAAGTAGAAGAGTTGCTCTTGCATTCACTTGCTAAAGGATTAACAGATCATCTCATCTTACAAAGCCTCTCTCCCAATGAGAGTCCAACCCTCCTACCCTCTTTTAAAATGAATATATAGCCATATATGTCCTTTCCAGATGACCCATTCGAAATCCAACCCCTTTACCAAAATAGAAACAACTACAAACAGAAAATGACACGTTTTAACTAATTTCCTGCTTTTCAGGAGGTGAAATTCTGAAAACTAGGCTTCCAAATGCCACTTGTAATTCTCAAACCATAACATATGTGTAAAATATGAGAATGGTTTTTGTATATAAAATCTTTATGAATAAAAACCTCTCTCATTTTTTTTAAATTCATCTCCATCTGGATGCAATAGGTGTCACAAAAACATGTTTGAAATAGGAAATCATGAAAACTGAAAACATAGGGCTCAAAGATTCTTTCGAATCTCTCAATCCATGACACATGTGTTAAAAATGAAAAAGGTTAATGTTCATGTTTTTGTGCTTGAAAATAACCTCCTTAATATTTTTAAAATTCATCTTATTTCACCCGAAAATCCTTTTGGAAGTCAATTGGTCGAAAATGCCAGTTTAGCGGTCTTAAAATAGAGTTTATGCAGCACATTCTGTAGTGCCACTTTTATGTATGATATCTCTCTGAAAATAGAATATTTTGAAAAAATGAGAGAGGTTTTTGTTATTTGGAATGTTATAAACAAAAACCTCCTCCAATTTAAAAAAATACCTTCTCAATTGTTCACAATCCAAGTTTTAAATTAGTGACTCAAAACTGGCAGAATAACTCTGCACAATTCAGCCTCTGCTAGAATTTCGGTAGCACTTGTTGTGTGTCTGCGTGAAATTTGGTAGTTCCATCATAATTCACAGCTACATCACTTCAACGTTGATATATTTTGTATCATCCAACATGAAAACGGATTTGGTAGCAACCTTTGGAATTCATAGTGCCATCATTACACTACTTCACAAATTTGGTAGCATTTTAGGTAGTAAAATGGAAGACCATGGTATATAGACAAATCCGCAGGGCCATGGAGCTATGGAATGTCTGTTCTCTTTTGTATGATGAGACTAATAAAGAACATTGATTTTATAGTTTAGAAGATCATATATTCCTGTAGAGGTTATTTAAATGCTACTGCAAATTCCTGTGCTAATAGGTCCTAAACCGCCTCCACCAAACAAGCTATAATTAACATTTGGCTCCATTGGCAGTAGAACAACACCACCAATCAAAGGGGATGGAGGATTTATATGACCCCCACCATAATGGATAACATTAAAGGGGAAATAAATGCCCCTAGTTGACCCTTGTAGGTGAGCGTTTGAGCTCCCTGCCCCCAGACCCATCTTTTGTAAGGTAGAGTAAGTAAGAACCCAGTTTGAATCAAAGTTGGGAATCCCATATGAGAAGGGAGGGCCCATCGCACTATGAGTAAATGGAGTAGTGGTGGAATCTGATAATGGTATCTAACCACTACTCGAATTTGAGGGAGTCGAGACCATTGTGGTCCTAACTGGTGAAGGTAGGAGAGAAGGTAGGATACCCCCTGCAATAGTAGTCGTAATGGGAGTATGAGGACTTCCGAATGAGTTAGAAACATTTGCTTCCATTGCTGCTTATAGGACTAGATGGTTCTCATAAGGTGTCACCTCAAGGGGGACAATATGAATCAAGATCGATGTCGACATGTTAGTAATCAGAGGGTTAGCTGGTCTGAGAGACTCTTCCCCGAGGTCAGAAATGGTAGGTTCTTTCGGAGCTGAATAGTCTCCTCGTGGAGTAGGCTCGGGAACAATTTCCTACATCCTAGTCACTTCGAGCGACCCTTCTTGGTCAATTCTTCACCTCAAATGTGGCATAGGTGGCTCGAATGTAACCAGCGAGAGGCCCTGAAGATTTCGAGACCAGCAAATTTGTTGATCTTCCACCTTGTGAAATGATCAACTGACACAATAAGGATTAACTATCATTTGAACACCAAGAACACACTAAATTTTTTCCTAAAGACAAATCAAATAGTCAACTATGTAGTAGGAAGGACAATTATGCCAATCGACACTCGAGAAACTAACATGTGTAAGTGCAAATCGAAAATGAAAGGAACCTCCAGGTATACTCTACGAAGTGTGATATGACATCTACCCCAGGTACCATAGTATACCACCGCATTCACCCGTGTGAGTCCCTATAATATGGGAAACTAGGTTTCCAACTCACATTCAGTCACCAGGTAGGTACAGTCAATAGTCGGGAAGATCACAATGAGAAGAATAACAAGTCCAAAGCCTATCAAGGGTATCAAAATAAAATGGTATGGAAGACAAAAAAAGATATCGAATGGATTTGAGGTCCACAAAGCTCCGTAGGAAAGTGCAGTCGGTATTATTCTCGAGAAAGACCCTCAATATACGATCCCCACTACGTTCAGTCTATCTTTGGAGGGGTTATATCCGCTTCCTTTCCTCATGCAACCTCCTGCTTATCCCCTGTGTTAGAGGGGGGTCCCCGATAATTTTTAAAACACTGGAATTAATCACTCCTTAACTCAGACTCCAATGTTTTATCCCTAACACCGTAAACTAGTTTATGAACCCTACAAACAACAAAGTCTTGTTTTTTTTAGATTAAGCGTTCTTTTTAAAGGCTTGATTTACTCACAAGGTATGGTAGTGAAACTAATGGTGTTATAAAGAGACGAAAAGGAGGAGAAAATTAAATCACTTGAAATAAAAATTACTTTGAATTTAAAAGCAAAGCTTGTAACTAACTCTTTGTAAACTTAACTTTTATTAACTAACATTTCAAGATCTTGTAAAGAAAACCTAAAACTTGCTTTTGCTTCACTAAAAAATACTTATGTTTCAAGAAATCAAGAAGATCTTTACAATAAAGACTCTTTTTCCTTTTTGCAAATAACAACTCTAACTACTTTACCAAACTAAAATGCAAGAAAATGAAAATCTTTCTTTTTTTGTAAACCGCTTTAAAGAGAAAAACTGAAGTAATTTTTTTTTTCAAAGTAAGTAAAAAGGATAAAGATAAAACTAAAACAAGAATGGAAAATACCTTCAGCCCACTGCGGATCGTAGGGATTCAATTAAGAAACCAAAAAGGCGGATCTAAAACTCAACAACTTGCTTAAAACCTATTTAGGGTAAACACAAGAAGACTTAGGAAACAAGTAAACTGGAACCTATACCCAGGCTATGGCCACAAACAAAGAATTTGGACTGATCCAAGAAAGCCATGAGAAGTGTGAACTTCAACCGAGAAAGAGGAAAACTCCCACTTTTTCAAATCACTTTCATGAAACAGAGACACAGGTTGTTGCATCAGCAACCTGCGTATATACACATGATGTTTACTATGCAAAGCATGTATGTACGTGTGTTGGCCCAAGATAGGGCACGTACACCTCTGTATATTTTCAAAAAAATGAAAAGACCAGGTAGTCTTACAGGGAAGGGACAACTGGTATGCACCCTCTAGGTCACCAGAATCCCTTAACAGACTTAACAAACTTGAAAGAAACTTGAAAGGAAAACAAACCAATCAAACAACCCAAAATCCCCTAAAAAAACCTAGAGACATTCCCCAGTATGGTCGCCAGTTCTGCTGGAGAGAAAATCCCCCCTTTAACTACACTAGGGTTTAAAATGTAGACAAAGTGAATGACCATCTAAAATATAATTGATTCTCTATTCTACCCCAAACATACTAAAACAAACAAAAATAAAGCAATAAGAGAAGAGATCAAGTAACTGTACCTTTGATCCCATGTCTGGTGATGATCTCCTCAAGCTTGGTAGTTCCGATGACATCACGTCTCCTCCCAAGATTGAACTGCATCCAAAGATAGGAAAACAAGGACTACAAGCATGCTATTCTATTCATGAGTTAGGGTTAGATATCAAATGCTAAGTATAAATAAATTAAAATACACAAAACATCATCATTTGGGACATGAAAATGTGATTGTTTTATTCATCATACAAAAATTGAAACTTACTTTCTGTGTCGGCCACCATTCCACAAACCTGGTTCGGGGTCCTCTTTACCATGCTCCAAGTGCACCTTGAATGGACTTGTTATCTCACAATTTGTACTTTGATAAAAGGAAAGGTAGAAGGAGAGTAAATTGGCGTAACTTGAGGGTATCCTATCACTGTCACTTCAATAGGATTCCTCTTTCTCTTTAGGGTGGTAGGCCCAAGGGAGAAGTCCCCGGTGACTTGGGGGTTTGAGAAGGCAAAGTCAAAATGGTAAATAAATATCCCCTCTCACAAGTCACCACCGATCAGAAAGTCTCAATTTTATAACCAATGAAATGATAATATGTCAAAGTGTACCTGCCCGGAACAAAGCAACAATAAACTATATATATTTTCAAGTACACTTGCTGGTTAGCACTTCATAAAACCATAGACTTTCTCAATAAGAGAAATTGGCTGACAATGAGGAAGTAAACAAAAAATTGTAACAACAATACTTATAAGTCAATAATTCACATTAAATGCCTTGAAATAGCTTCAAAATGACTAAGAATCATCAACCATTGAAATCATAATGCTAGCATTTGTTAGAAGCAAACAAGACAATGAATAAATCAACCTTTTCAATTTCTTTTAGAAGCTTTTAATGCTGAAATTAATGGTTGTAGCTTACTTTAGTAACAACACCAATATTGTTAGTAGGTTAAGCTATTCTAGGGTTATAAATGGTTAGTAGGAAGCTCAAAGAATAGGTTTTTATGGTTGTTTTGATCAATTACTCAAAAGAGGACTTAGACTAGTGCTTTTACAGAAAATGGAGTCAATGATGTGGCAACAAATGTTGAGGAAAAATTATAATAGGAGATTCAAAGACAAGAGAGATTGATAGATTGGAGTGTTGGTAACCCAAGGCTCCAATTATCAAACCCTAAGGGGAAACTAGCTACTAAGGTGTAGGTAACCCTAGGCCTTAGTAGATTTCCTCCCTTTTTAATTCAATGATGAAGAAAAAATCAGCTAGGATGAAGCAATGGATACCAAGGTGTTGTAATGGAAAGGCCTTAGCACATGCTTCAGGAAGAATGGTCTTTTGACAAGATCTAGTAGGTGAGGGATTTTAAAACTAGGACAATAACATGTGCTAGTCTTCCTAGGGTTTAATCAAGAAATTTCATAATCTTGAATGTAAATGCAAGATAAATAAGACTATAACCATTCAATTAAGAATAATTGTATAAATATCACTTACATACACCAAGAATCATCAAGAAAATCCCTAGTTGAACACATCCACCAAGAAACTTGCCAAAATACTCCAAATTTAGCTTTCCTCAACGAGTGTGCCTAAAATTTCAGCTAAGAAATCCTAATTAGGGTGAAAATTTCAGTCCTCACAAGTGTGAGTGAAAGATGATGAAAAATAAGAGTGATTTTCCCCTTATTTATATAGTTACAATGACTAGAATTAGGCCAAAAAGGACGGCATGGCTAGTTACACATAATATCCATTTTTTACATTAAATGTCATAAATAAACCCTAAATAAAGATGTAAATATGACGCCATTCCCTTTTAGGGTGACGTTAGGCCCTTTTAGGGAAAAATTGTCCTCCTGGAGAAAAATTTTATGCCTTCTTGGGCCTCAGGATCCTGCCACACGTGACACTTGGCACACAACTACCTCCAAAGTATCTAAAACGCTGGGTGACATCATGGGTGACTTGGGTGATATCATGGGCCTTCCAAGGCCTACATCATGGTGAAAAGGGAATGACCCCCCTAGGTCCAGGCCTACTAGACTGTCCTTGGTGGAACATCCTCCTCTCTCTCTGATGCAAATCCTTGATCTGTCTCTACCCCTGGCTAGGGTCTCAACAACCATCTGGTGGTATTTTATCCCTATGGAGGTATGAACTAATCATATCCCCATATGTACCTTCCCATTGGGTGTGGCCCTACAAAATCAAAAAATACACCCTCCATGGGCTCATAAGTCACAGGGATCATAGCAATGTCAATAACATCTTATCATCAAGTTATTTAAACATGTGCGTGAAACCCTTTTTACCTGGACAAGTGATCAAATACATTATTCTATTCTACAAGCCAAGTTTGGAGGGGACACTAGGATGTCCTATTGGGATAGTTCTCATTGGATGTGGGATGTTTCCGGGTGAATTCAATTCCAGGCCATGTAAGTGGATGATGTGGTAGGGGATGTCTGGGCAATGGGTGCAGTGATAGTAGGGAAATGTATGTCTTACCTGTGGGTGCCTATGAAGAGGGTGAGATACACCTTGTCATGGATGCAAACGTTACCAAGACCAATAATTCCTTTTATATTTTATTCTTATTGCTTTTTCTTTTAAGATACTAGTTAGGGGACACTTCCCTGGCGCGGTGACTAGTGGTGATAATGTTACCCACAAGCATTTCATGAAAATGAGAAGGTTGGCTCATGATGAGACCCCCTTTCTCTTAGCTATGCCACCAAGAGCCACTAGCCTGGCGTGGTTACCAACTGAATGGTATTTTCATACCTCTACATGCCCATGGACCTAATAGGTTGGCTCGTGATGAGACCCCCTATCCTCCAACTAGGTCTTGATTTATTAGTTTTATGGGTCCCTCTATTTCTTGCTGAGAAGCCTTTTATTTCTTTCTCGAGGATCCCTGGGAGAAGCATATCAAGGTTTAATTCTTTTGGATTTTTTCTTTTTCCAACTAGTTTCACCCTCTGGGCCTTTAGCCCCTTCTTCCCATAAGGCAAGGTACAACCCTTGGACAATTTGTTCAACTCAATGCCCAGACTAATGTATGGGATGAATGAGCAGGAAAAAGATGAAAAGTGGTAAGTATGGTGGGAATGGATGATGAAATTTCATGAATACCCCCAGTGGAAACTAAAACCCTATGGGAAACAACTTACTAGGGAAACCTATCATTCCTCCCAGGTGTGGTAAAGTGGAAAGGCATAAGGTCCAAGCACACATTAGAAGCAAAAATAATTAAATGCACATATTCAAATGTTTTGAGAATCAGAGTGACACATACAATGATACCCAGACTCATTACCTCATGGATAAAGACCCATTTTTGTTGCAGGACTAGGCTAATGTGATGGATGTTGTTGCTACTGACAAAGTGGAGGAACTAAGAAAGAAAAGGATGGGACCTCCAGGGCCATGCTCAAGTCAATCTAGCTCTTGATACTCCATGTCTAGGGCCCGTGGGCCTAGAGACATAATATCCTTAGTTATCCCTACACTAGGGGATAACATGACTTCTTCTCTCAATCTTTTGATCACCTCAAATAAGGGAATGAATCGAATGGAGGAATAAGGGGTTGATAAGGGAATGCTGAGGAAATATCTCACAAAAGGTAGCAAAAGATTGGGCAAGGAGGGGAAGTGAAATGGGTAGAGTTTCACTATTCTTATGCTTGGATGTGAAATGAAACCCCAACAACTCCTTTTATATGACAAAAGGATGGTTATTCGGTTGAGTGATGGGCTATAGTAGGTGAATTGGTTGGGAAACCTCCAATAGCCCGTGAATTTCAATGAATTCCTTGCAACTTTTTCAAGCATACACGAGTTGTAATGGTGCAACCAACGTATGTATGTGAGCTTTAGTGGTGCAACAAGTGTATGTACGCGGGCTGTAATGGTGCAGGGCATGTACATCTTCTAAAAAATGGTTTTTTAAGAAGAGATTCTCAACAGTGCTTTGGAAAAATATATAAGTAAGAGGGCCAAGGACATGTATGCATGGATAGGGAATTTTAGTTCTATAACAATGCCACTTCCTGCAAGACTCGAAAGTGTCATATTCATTGTTCAACCCCAATGGTATGACCAAAACCTCAAGGTAACATCTAAGAGTAATCATGTGGGTATCCTGCTCTCTATCCCTTCTCTAGTGATATCCCCATCGAAGATCACTCTTCAAGGAATATTCCTCTCTATGAAGCTCATCTATCCACTCAATGATCCTAGGTTAACCCAACTCAATGATGTGTCTATAGTCCTTGTCTGGAGGTTTCTCTAGGGGAAACATCCCAAAAACCCACTTTATACCAACACACACAATTGTATATTGTTGTATACTACACATCACTGCATCCTCATGTCCCACCTAATGTTCTTTATGTTACACTATAAAAATCACTCTATAAATATCAATTGAACCTGGATCCCATAGTGATGTATCCACATATGTCCTATATGAAATCCCCCAATCAATTGTTGCATATACTTCCTTGTTGGTTGGTCCACGGGGAATTTTCTCAACTACCTCCTTTGTAGCTAAGCCTTGAGCCAAAGGGAAAGGCTCATGATATGTACCATGAAAAACAAGTGCAGGGTTAAAATACTCTACATCAAACCTCTCCTCCAACACCTACAACTCTAAATGCTCCCCATGTGGGATTGTAAAAAGAGGCTCCTCCCTCAGATCATGAGTGCCACTCATGCCCTCATGTGCTACTACTTCCAAAGACGATGGAGTATTTTTTTTTTCATCAATGAAGAGAATGCCAAACTAAGTTGGTAACAAAGATCCTCAATCACCCTTTCCTCATCTTTAAATAAATTAAGAGCAAGGTCTCTATACATGAACAACTTTAATTAGTAACATTTCATCTGTTTTATTGCTTCTTTGATGATGCATAGTTGAGCACTAGTGATCCCATTTCCAATTTCGTTTTGTCTCTCCTCCATCTGATTTTTCCACATAAGATCTTCAATAAACTTATGAGTTCCATCTACTCTTGTAAACACTTACACAATATGATCCTCCTTGAAAAAAAATTAGTCTTCCAAACCCTGTTGAGGTACAATCACATCCTCCTCATCATCAACATCATAACTAAGATATGGTGTTGAATCCTCATCAAGCATAGTTGAGATCAAACTTAGAATTCCCACATCATACACAGTGAAATTTGTGGGATCCTCAACATCAACTGATTGGAACATGTCATCATAAGATGTCACATCTTCTTCTTGTGTTGATTCTTAGGAGGTATACCCATATAACACACTAGTTTCCTCAGTCTCATCAGATAGCTCTGCTGATGTATCATAGGCTATTGTTTGATATTCTTTTGTACACACATCCTCCTCGTGGCTATATGCATGCTCCTCCAACTATTGTTCATGATTGTCTTCCTTCACTTTCTTCCCACTACTTCTAAAATAATTCTCATCCAAATCATTTGGACAACTTTCATGCTTGAGTTCGTAATAGTGTTTGAAGGGTAAATTGGCACAGATCTTCTCATCTAATGTTAGATATTCCTCGTAGTAATACATGTATTTGTTTGCCTTCATCTCCCTCAAAAGTGCCTTAAAATGTTTTTGATTAACCTAATTAAGTAATTTCAACATGGATGATGTAATCATAGGCTGGAAATATCCCCAACTTTGATTCCTTCCCACTATTTCCCTTCACTATAAATCACATGGATTTTTTTGGAAAAACCCTGAAAATTTACCGAATTTAAAATGTTGATAACTTCACTTTACAGACTCTACTTCGACTGATTTTATTTTTGAAATTGGGTATTTTTTCGATAGGAATTCAAATATATAAAAAAAAATCCAAATTCTTTTAAAAAAGTTTCAGATATGAAACTGGAATGTGTTGCCTTCTTTTTTCCCTAGGAAAAAATTTCTGCAAAAAGACCCCAAAAATGTTTCCCTTCTTTGGCCAAGGAAAGTGCTCTGATGTAATCACAGACTGGAAATATCACCATATATGATACCACTATAATATCCCCAATAAAATGGGTTGGGATAATATGTCCTTCTATAAAATAAATGTTCTTAATGCTCTAATTTGGTTGACAATTTCTCACAAACAATTTGCATGTATTTTACTAATAGACATTTTGTCAAACATATTGCATGTAATACAAATACACCAAAAATAGAAAAAGACAATATGTGGTATTTTTTTATGAATGAATATCTGAATACAAAAATCTAATGGCTACTTTGGCAGCTGCAATACCTCAATGGAAACACACAATACAAGCCAAAAATATGGAATCATTGCATGGCCTCCTCAACAGATGAGATCAAACCCTCCGAGTTCCACAACCTATCCAAGAAAATCACTACAACCCAAAACTAAAAAAAACCCAAGATGAACCTCCAATGAATATCCTAGATGGATCCTCCTCCTTGTCTAGATAGAGTGGATATTTCACCACCAAAACAAGACCAACAATGGAAGGGTTTTTCCCAAAACCCCAATGAAAATGTTGGCTACAAGAGCACTCAATAAGATATCAAATAATAATGAAAAGGTGAGGCTCTACCCCTCCTTTTATCCTTTTTCCATGCCTTCTAGAACTTTCCCTTTTTGACCAAATCAATTATAACTTCTAGAATTTCCCCTTCTTTTACTATTTCAAATATAATCCTTATTTTCCCCCCAATTTTCACTTTAAGATTAAAATTCACTTTAATAATGGTTAAGTAACTTATTAATCTAAAGTTTTTTTTCTTCCCTAATGTCACTTTTAAAACATAACATATCCTAACTAAGTGACATTATATGACTCCCCTTTTTACACCTTTTTCTCCACTGACAAGCCACAAAAGTCCCTTCTAGTACAAAACAACGGAACCCAAAAATGGGGACATGACATCTTCTTCATTGTTGGTTGCTTATTCCATGTTCCTTTGAATGCACAATCTTGTTCTTGATTCTTCGTTATTTTTGGTTTATGTATGTCCACCTTTAGAGGCTTGAATTCTTCTTTTTTGATGGAACCCTTGATAGTATCTGCATAACTTCTTTGTGTTGCTTCATTTCCTATCATCATAAAGCTTGAACCCTCATCAGTATTATTTTATTTGTATCCAAGTCAAGACTTGTCATAGAATGATTTTTGATTGCATATGATTTCATCTATTATTTTGGTGCTACTACCAAAATTTAGTTGGATGTCCTTCTTATGTAGTCCTTTCTTAGTGAGACTATTTCAACTTCCAGATTCTCTATTATTTTCGTCTTTTCATCTAGTTGTCTCTTCAATTTTTCTTCAATCACTTTGGCTTGTTCCAACTGAATCCTTAGATCTGTGATAGTCTACTTGGATTCTTCAAAAAAAATTCTATGGTTTTGAAATCCTTCCTTCAATTTACTTAACTCTTCTTTGAGAGACTTGTTTTTCTTCCTTGGTATTCGTATATCACTTAAGGCACTGATCAATTCTGCCTCAAGATTCACTTCTCCTTCTTCATAGTCTCCTTCATTATTTTCAGTAGTTTCCTCTTGAGTCTCTAACACCATGAAGAGTACTCTTCTTGAGTCACCATCACTATCATCATCTTCATCGTATGAGGAACTATCATCTTTTGAATATAGGATTTTCTTTTTAAAAAATCTTCCTTTTTTTCTTTACTTATCTCTTTTCTAATATTTATTTTCTTTCTTAGGAACTTCTTCTTCATCACTATCTGAACCCCTTGCATAGGGACATTTGGAATAAAAATGGCCAACTTTACCAAAATTAAAGAATTTGAAAGGAATATTACCTTTGTACTTGTTGATTCCTCTTTTAATATTTCTCACAAAGTTGGCTTCTTCTTCATTGTATGAATCATCACTATTGTTGGAGCAGGGTTTTGACCTTAGATTTTTCTTTCTTGTATTCTTGGAGGCTTTGAAAGTTTCTTCCCTTATAGATGCATTTTCATTTCTATTCTCATTTCATATGTTGTAAGTATTCCATGTAATTCATCCATTATCAACATGTCAGATCTTGTCTTTCTTCTAGAGCTAAGATTTTAGGGTCAAATCTCATTCGGAGATATCTTAGTATATTTTGCACAATAACTTAATTTTCAACTTTTTATCCTAGTCCTCTTATAGTATTCAAAATTTCATAAACTCAGAGAAAATAAGTTGCAAATTCTTTAGCATCATCACAATTTGACTTTAAAATTTCCTTCATAAAACATTCTTGAGCTTGCCCATATTTCCTTTGCAGAATTACAATGCATAACCTTAACGAATTTTGAACCTGTTAGACTAATTAGAATATAATTTATAGCCTTTGAATTGTATTCACTGATCTTTTTCTCGGCATTATTTGTTGGGGGAGAAGTTGGTGCAATGTATCCATTTAATACAACTTTCCAAACATCAAATCCCTACGCCTGCAAAAGTTCTCTTATTCTTATGCTCCAAAAAGAATAATGTTTTCCATCAAACAATGGTGTTCAATTTTTGGTAAATCTCCTTTTTTAATCCATGATATACCTTCCAGTGGTTATATTGTTCCTGAAGGAACCCTCTCTAATACCAATTGCTAGAATATTTAAGAATATTGAGAGGGGGGGTGAATCAGTATAGAGTTATTTCAACAATTTTAACCTTGAAGGAATACATAAACATTAACCTTTAATCATGTTATTCATCATTACATAAAATCATACACATTGCACACATATTTTTACATGGAAACTGGGAGAAAACTACAAAAAAAATTCTTAAGTAGTTTCAATATTTGACAAGCACCAACTTAACGGAAGAACCCACTCCTTAATTTTTCTAACACCTACTATAAGGAGACACCAACACCCTTGGAATATTTCAAATCATAATATAGGATCAAATAAAACTTCAAATACAATCCCAAAATTACTTATTAAATCTAGATACAAAACTACTTAGAATTGTACCTCAAATATGCAAACTTGTAAGATTCGCCACGAGCTCAATTT
>CBVK0100919867.1:0-18680 GCA_900067695.1 Picea abies | reverse complement strand
ATGAGAACCCCAACATAGAATCAACACTTAAACAAATCAGAGGGGTGATATTCATTAAATAATAGGAAGTTGAACTCATGACACAAGAGCAGCAACAAAACAAATAGAAAGTAAACGAACTATTGTCATGCTACCATGTGTAGGATGAAGCACCTAATGAAGATGACTTGTGAAACATTCAGATAATGGAAATCGAAGGTGAAAGGTAGGTAAAAGGTCCACCTTTGTAATCAAAAGTATTTGTTGTGTCGATCAAGGTGAAAAAATTAAAACATTGGGACAGTTGAGAATCCCAAAATGGATAACATTGGAGATTACTGGGATGAGAAAACAATAGAGAGCATAACAAAGTTATTGCATGAGTACAATGACTTGTTCCCAACAACATTCAAAGAAATGAAAGGAATAATAGGAGATCTAAGTGAAATTAATATACCTCTCATATCTGAGGCAAGACTGATCAGACAAAGACTCTATAGACTAAACCCAATATATAAGCAAAAAGTGAAAGCATAAATTGATAGGATGTTAGAGGCTGGAATCATAGAACCAATAGAGAAATATGAATGGGTAAGCCCTATGGTAGTTCAGGAGAAGAAGCAAGGAGGGATACAGATATGTGTTGATATGAGGAAGTTGAATGATGCTTGCCTACATGACCCTTTCCCTACCCCTTTCACNNTGAATGATGCTTGCCTACATGACCCTTTCCCTACCCCTTTCACAGACAAGGTGTTGGAGAATGTAGGAGGAAAGGAAGTTTACTCATTCACTGACAGATTCTTAGAATACCATTAGATAAAGATAGACCCAGAAGAGAGATACAAGACCACTTTTTCCAAAAAATGGGGGTCCTACCAATACACATTCATGTTGTTTGGACTGAACAATGCACCAACAATATTTTCCAGAGTAGTCATAGCTGCATTCAAAGAATTCATTGACTAGTTTCTAGAGGTATATCTGGATGATTGAATAGTCTACATTCTATTGAAATACCATGTAGAGGTGTTGAGGATGATGTTAGAAAGATGCAGGCAGTGTCAGATATTGTTAAAAATAAAATAAAAATGCATCTTCGGAACACCCTTTGGGATACTATTAGGTCATATAGTATGCAAACAAGGATTGCTAGTAGATCCTGCCAAGATTATAGTAATTGTTAATATACCACCACCAAAATCAGTACATCAGTTAAGAGAAACATTGGGACACACATGATACTACATGAAATTCATAAAATGGTATGCGGATATCACTGCGCCAATGGAGAAATTGTTGAGAAAAGATAACAAGTTTCAGTGGAATGAGGATTGGACACTCTAAAAGAGAAGATGGTAACCACACCAATAATAGTATTCCCAAATTCGGACAATACATTCCATGTGCATGTAGATTCATTATCCATAGCACTTGGAGCTATTCCATCGTAGCCAGGAGTAAGGGAATTGGACCATCCTATAGCATTTTCTAGAAGAAAACTATCAGAATCGGAGCATAATTACAATACCACAGAGAGAGAAGGATTAGCGATGGTCTATGCACTTCAAAATTTCATACATTACTTATTGGCAAAAAATTTCAAGATGTTTACAGATCATTCAACTCTCAAATACCTAGTCAAAAAGCTAGTGTTGGGGGGGAGAATTTGTAGATGGTTATTGTTGTTCCAGGAATTTGACTTCGAAGAGATAGTCAAACCAGGGAAGTTGAATGTTGCGCTTGATCACCTATCAAGGATCACTAATAGAGAGGAACCTACGAATATAGAGGACAACTTTCCCAATGCAAAATTATTTTCAGTCCAAGTAGTTGATGAATATTTTGTGGACATCATTCAATAGTTGTGTACAAGGAATGCGCCATAATAATTCAACACTGCATAGAAGAAAAATCTGGTAGTTAGAGTTGCAGAATATCAATTGATTGCAGGGCACTTATAAAAAATGGGTGCAGACAACATCTTGAGAAGATGTGTATTAGAACATGAAAGACCTAGGATTTTAGCAGAGGCCCATGAGGGAATAGCAGGAATAAATTATGCAAGCAAAGCTACCACACAGGGCTATGGTGGCCAACTATTCATAGAGATTCAAAGGACTACTTCCAGAGATGTGATGTGTGTCAGAGGGTTGGTAAACCTAATTTAAGGTATGAGTTTCCCCTAAGGACACAATTAACCTTGTAGGTATTCGAAAAATGGGAAATATATTTTGTGGGACCAATTAATCCACCAATAAAAAGGTTAGGATCAAGGTATATTATTACTGCGACAGAGTACTTAACAAGATGGGTAGAAGAAACACTAGTAAAAGATTACAACATAGAAACAACAACACACTTCTTGTTTGAGAATGTGATCACTAGATTTGGATGCCCAAGAATTTTGATGAGTGACCAAGGCACTCGCTTCATTAACAACACTATTAAGGCTATGACCGAGGAGTTTGAAGTTTATAATCAAAAGAGTACACCATATGATCCTCAAGCAAATGGAACAGTGGAAGCTTTTAATAAGATCCTAGAGAATGCACTGACAAATATATGCAATTTCAATAGGGACAATTGGGACTTGAAGATACCAGCAGTACTATGGCCATACAAGACCACATGTAAAAAATTGACAAGGAAGACACCATTCAGATTGGTGTATGGAAAAGAAGTAGTGGTTCCATTAGAGGTTTTGGTACTTAGTCTACGCGTAACAACAATTATGAACATGAAAAAGTGAGGCGTAGTACAAGAAAGGCTAAGTCAGTTGATGATCATGGAATAAGATAGGATTCTATCAGGGTTTCACCAAGAGGTATAGAAAGAAAGGGAAAAATCTTGGCATGATAGACACATCAAGAGGAAAAGTTTCAAGGAGGGAGATCTAGTTTTGGTGTATGACAGTAAATCCCTTCAACACCCAGGAAAACTAAGAATGAATTAGTTGGGACCATATGAAGTAAATGTTGTTCTAGATGGGGGAGTTGTATAGTTGAAGTATTTGGGAGGAAAAAAACTTAGAGGAAATATCAATGGGATTCGACTAAATTTGTATAGCGATAGTCGACCTCCTTGCACTTAAAAAAAAGAAATGCACCAGACAAAAAAGGATTGTGTGCGTCAACAGAGGGGTTACCATGCTAGACATTATAATACATCACCCATCTAAAGGAGAGATAGCACTATGAAAAAAAAATGTCCATGCACATTGAAAAAACAACATAACATACACTTGGAACAGTGATCAAGTCAAAAAAAGGACCAACGGTCATAAAAAGGCATAAAAATGAAAAAATGGTGGTTCGACGAATAGGCACCAACTAGCAGTGTCTATCAAAATTTAATGACAAGAAATTTCGACGAGACATCACATTAATCATGCCAACTGGCGATGTAAAGGTAATTCAATGGAAGGAATGCGGGAAGCACTAGTTAATTTAAACCACAACTCGTGTAACTTCTCCTAGAAGTTTCACACAATTTCTATAAAAGGAAAGCACGTGGGTAAGAGAAGGATTATTCTTAAATTGAGAAAGCAAAGAGAGACAGAGGATATGGAGAAGAGAGCGAGTTTGCAGGAGTTACATAACAAACTATCTTGACGGAGACCATATTAACCACCATGGGACAACCCAAGCTAGGTACACTGAGCTAGGCCTGTAGATGACCTCAAAGAAACCTTAGAGCACCACAACAACAATAGGGAATCGAATAGGAACCAACATGGACTACTAAATTCCTAAAATTGGATGAAATCCCTTCACCCAATATGGAACCAACAAGCCCCACACTCGTGGTGGAGGAAACCCAACAAACAATAGTAGTGGGCATGGACATTGATATGCCAAAAGGGGGACATATCCAACAGACCAAGGACATAAGAAATCCTTCGTGCCCTAAAAAACCTGAAGAATCCTTGAGGTTTAATGGGATGGTCCCAAACCAGATAGAAGCAATCGTGCCAAAAAGGTCAAACAAAACAATGTCAAAGCATCAAGAGGAGGGTGTAGTATAAGATGTCACTGATTGGCCAGAGGCATATACAGAGGAGAGAAAAATGGAATCTAGAACCTCGAGTCAGCCACCATAGCAAAAGGGAAAGCAACCAGTAGAAATATCACCATGCAGACAGGTTTCAACAACCATAGTCTTACCGTGCATTTTGGAAGGGGTGCATATCATGACTAACCTATTAGGATGCATGGAAAAACTACGGTACTTGGATCACGATGTGATTGATGTGGAAAATTTCCTTGAGTTTGAAAATAAAGTTTACCTGGATAGTGTGGGTATAAGACCCTTTGATGATTCAATTTTCCAACAAAAGTAGTGGGCAACTGGACTGGCCAACACTGGGATTCTAAATCTATTGGATATCCCACACTTTGGAAGGGGCTGCGACGTAAATAATTGCATCAAGCACCTGATGGAAGTTACCTATGAAGGGTACCTATGGGTAGAAGAGCTTGTCTCGATAGACATAGAGCTCATTTCATTTATTACAGGGATTCCATCTCTAGGGGATATTCCTGCACAGTTCCTCGATGACAAGACAAAGGAGAAGAAATTGGCAAAGGATATGAAGAATATGTATGGCACAAAAAGAGGGTCGCACGTATTCATCATTAAGCACATCAGTGATGCAGAAACAAGGTTGGCCACCAAAATCATGTCATGCAAGTTGCTCAAGAAGTGTTGCAAGGAGGAAGTCCCTGCCAGAGTTGTCTTGGTTGTAGCATAGTGCATGAAGGGCACTATGCTCAGTTGGGCGTCGTATTTATTAAAATTGTTCCCTTAGGACTGCAAATATGTGCAGGACCTGGGGACAGAGTTTCACTACTCTTAGCTACTCATATTGATTGCCTTGGTCTGATGGAGGGAGCCTAAGTACACATAATTTTGTGAGCTAACCACTCATTTTCATGCAGTGTGATACATATCATTGGGGATCACTTCAGATTCCAAAACCAGAAGTGAAAATGCAGGCATGTTCATGAGGTATTACAATGACTTACAGAAAATCATTTCCAACACTTGGTGGATACTCTAGAAGTGGTCGCACAGTATCAGGACATCACCAACTTCAAAGAAACCATGCATAAAATTGAATCCAAGCATGAAGGGATCATGAGAAGGAATGGATACAACTATGATACTGCATCAAGGAAGAGGATGTAGAGATGGCCATCAATCATTGGAAAGATGACTGGAGAGTTCTAGTTGTGATTCAAGAGATTCCTATGGATAAGGAAGGTGATGCAGGGAAAGAAAAAACACATGTCAGATATAAACCTGTGCCCAAGAAGCTAAATCCAATTCAGAAGCCAACACAAAATAAGAAAGGTGGTGCACCAAAGAAAGGTACCTAGGAAGGGAAAAAGGACACCACCCAGGCACCGAAAGAACATGAGAAAGGGGATGAGACGAAAAAAGAAACCACATCAAGTGCTACCCAATAGGAACAAGGTCAGGCCAAGAGGTCGATCATACACACTACAGGTGTGGGAAAGAAGGCCAAGGTGCACAAGATGTCATTGGAATATACCATCGCTGAGGAAGATGTGGATCTCATGGATGAAATATTCCAGGGCTAGGAAGTCAAGGAGTTTGAAGACACCTAGCACCAAACAAATAGAATTTAGGATGAGCTAGTCGACATGAGGCAGCTCCTAGAGTAGATCAGAGAAATGCATAGGGTGGGCAGAGGAACAAAGTCATTCCCTACAGCATCAGGGGTAAGAGTGAAGGTTGCGTCGAGTGAACAAGATATGATATAGAAGATAGCACAGGTGAGATAAAATTTCCACGTTACACCCATCATGCTGTGCATGGATGATATTGTAGGCTAGACACCCTTGAAATATCTGGCACAAATACAGTTGGTAATTGGGCATATACCAACCAAGTCACTATGAAAACTACAATTTAGTGTTGTGAAGGAGGTACAGTCGCGCACATGCACAGACACAACAGAATTGCAACACATGAAGGACAAAAGAGAGGAGTTGGAGTTGGTACTTGAGAAATTCAAGATCAAGACCAAAAAAGAGAAGGATTTCATAGATAAGCTCGAGCAGGTATTGGGTGTATCCTACAACCGAATTCCAAAAAGCACACACATAGCATAGCCCATGACAATGCATAAAATTGATCAGATTGTGTAAACAATCGATCAATACAGGCAGGAAATCGAGAACCTTTGGGAAAAAATCATTCCTACCACTCCCTTTAGAGGTGAAGGACAAAGGAAGTAGGAAGAAATAGGAAAGATGGAGGAAATAGAATGACAAGTCAGTGTAGCTATCGACTTGTTCAATAGAGAAGCACAACTATGGAAAAAGATGGAGGAGGATCAACAGGTCCAACACTAGGACTAGGAAGAGGAAAAGATAAGCGCATCTATCCAAAACCTCAAGCAAAGGAAGAAATTTTTGAATATCAATGAGTGCCTCAAAAGACTACAAGACATGAAGAAACTGCAAGCAGACCTCATAACTGCATAGACAAATAAGAAGGATCGACAAGCTCAAATGGAACCTCTCCAAGAGATAGCAGTGGAATTCATTGTGCAGGAAGAGGAGGTAAAGAACAACATGGCGCAAACTCAGGCAGAGTGTGTAGAAATTATCAGCGAAGAGATCACGGTGCAAGTGTTGAACATGCTCATAGAAAATACCATGCAGGCTCAAACAAAAGCAAGGTAACTCACAAACAAGTTTCATACTCTCGCAAGAGCTGTTGAAGAAGTGCACAAAGCTTATGTGGCTTGGGATGAGCCACATGTCAGTGTTGCGGGCCTATTAGACGTAGACCCTGTCAAGGAAAAAGGATATTTTTAGGAAGATAAGAATGAAAGGAAGAAAAGATAGCTGGAAGTAAAAGCAACACGTACGAGGGAAGAATGCAAAGCATGCATGCAAGGAATACCTAATGATGCTAGGGTTAGGTTTTTTTCAATTTATTGTAATGGTTGATGAGCCAAGTATATAAATAAGTAGTACTTAGAGGATAGGGGAGAGGACGATGGATGTCAGAGAGTTGTAAGAAATATACTATTCATTATGCTAGTGATCTAGGGAAGTAGTGAGAAACTTGATCATGAGGGTTAGATTGCAGGCTGAGGAGCATGGTGCAATGTAGTCATCCTCAAAGGGATCGAGGAGCCTGTTGAGAGTATAAGATCTAATATTGTAAACACACATGGTGTGACATATTACTGAACCATAATAAATATCTTGAGAGCTAGATCTTTGTGGATGTATCCCAAGAGGGGATGAGCCATGGTAGCACCTATATTATGTGATTGAATGTATGCATCTCTATTATTGTTAAGTGTTGAATGTTAGATGAATGAATGAAGTAACTAGTTAGCTTTGATATTTCACATGCATGAATAGAATCACTTCTCTAGTCAGATGTTACACTGAATAAATAAAGATTACAAGGTACAACTACAGATCTTCACTCGTTCCCAGGCTGCAAACACCTGAGTATTTCTACCACCCATAAAGCTATCTCGGGTGAGACTACACAATACACTCTGTGTGTTGCATCACCTTCTGGGTAATCATAGGGGCCGATAGTTTTAGAGGTATTTTGTTGGAAGCTTGTTAAATCTAAACCTGGGTAATTCTATGACAGTAAGGTAGGATCAGGATAGATAAATGATAAAGTAGAAAATAAAATCCAACACTTAGTAAGGTGAAAATGACACTTGATAAAGTGCATGTGACATTTACGTTTGTAGCAGATTCCCTCTAAAGTGTGACAAATAGGTGTATAAAAAATCATCATTGAACAATATTAAGTAACAATTACCTTGCAAACTTTTTGATTTGGTTAGCCCATAGAGATCAGTGTGGATGAGCTCCAATGGTCTTGATGTTGAATATTTTTTTATTCTGAATCTCACTCTTGTTTGTTTCCCATGTTGACAATGTTTACAAATTGGGTTTGAGGGCCTGATGATTTTTTGCTTGCCTCTTACTGCCTGGTTTTTACTGACCTTGACTAATTTTTCAAAGCTTAAATTTCCCAATATCTTATGCCATAACCAACTTTCATCTGTTTTTCCCACACAAAATCCTTCTCTTCCAATTTTATTTATAATATATTCATTGTTTGGAGTTCTGATTGTTGTTGCTACCAATCTACTAATGTCTTCTTTTATTATTCTTCATTCCTGGGAGTTAAACAAGATTGTGTGTCCCTAATCACACATATGGTTGATACTTATAAGGTCATGCTTTAAATATTCAACTGCTAGAATTTGTTCTTCCAAGGCCTTCTAACTTCCAAGGGTGACTTTATCTTTCCCAATTATCTTGACAGATTTATTATCTAAAAATGAAACACTTCCTCCCTTCTCTCTCTTTATCATAGGATTTTTTTTTATCACTAGTCACATGCCTTGAGAATCCACTATCTATGTACCAATATATTTCTTTGTTTTCAACATGCATTTCTAAATCACATTCCTCCCAAGAATTCTTCTCTTGTTTCCTCTTCTAGATTTTGATGGTATTGTTGACAACAATTTGTTGGTCAATATGGGATTCTGTCCAACTTTTTCAATCCTGAGATTTTTGGCCAAAATTATGGAATTTATAATTGTTGGAGCATGCTATTTTGGATAAGTTTTGGGAATTGTGCAGAAGAGGATCCTGCAACATTTTGGAAAAGAAGCATTGTGCGTGGAAAGCATCTAGCATGTTATCAATATTCAATGCACAAGAAATGAGAATTATTTAGGAAATTTTGGGACATTTTGTCCACAATGTAATGGGATTATCCCTATTGTAAAACTATAAATATGTATGGAACTTTTGGGTTGAGCGATAAGTCACATGAGAGTCAAGTATGCAAGAGTGAAGAATTAGCTAAGTGTTCAGGTCTTTTGAGTTATGAATGAGGTTTTTAGGAGGTAGGATCACATTGCAGTAGAAACATTGAGGTAGGTTTGGGTAATGTCAACTGATATATTTTATTGTAAGCACAGTCCACAACTGTAAAGAAATTTTGAATGAATAAAATAAGAAGCCATTCGTTGTGGCCGTAGCCTAGTTTGGGGTGAACCAAATTAAAGCGTTGTGTATTGATGTGTTTATTTTGTGTGTTATGTTTTTTATGCATATGATGTTTATTGTTACTGTGCAATGATGGTAAATGTTTAGTATTCTGAATTTGTCACTGATATATGTTATCACGATCATGCACACTTAAGTTAATGGTGAATGAATGAATGTTAAGTGGAGTAATGTCGCGCATAGGGTATATTGAATGATAATTGAAGGTTAAGCAATAGAAACAGTATACACAATATATTAATGGAAAATGAATAGTAAGGTTATGATGACTGCCTCACTTCCCCTCACCACTACAAAAAAGTTGTTCCTGCATCCCCTCTAGATGCCCCGAGTGATATTTCACTTGCTTCCAGGTGATGCTGAAAACACTGGTGTCTAAAGGTTTTGTTGGATTATTAATGATTAAACCTAGGTCTTCCCACTTTGCACCAACAAATGGTTTAGTTGTCAGGATCATGTGTTGGCACACAGTGGGAAGAACTGGGGTTGATCACTAATAAACCAACAAAACCCTTAGACATCGACTCTTTCGACATCACCTACAAGCAAGTGACTTATCTATTGAGGAATATAGAGGGGATATAGGAACCAAGTTTCTACAATGGTGAGGGGAAGTGAGGCATTCACCATGACCATACTATGTATTATCCATTCATCTATTGTGTGCACAATTTCAGTTACTTAAATTTTAATTATCATTCAATATACCCTATGCAAAAAATTACTCCACTTAACATTAATTCATTCATCATTAACTTAAGTGCGCAGTATTGTAACAACATATATCAATGAAAACTTTAGAATACCAAACATTTACCATCATTATGTAGAAACAGTAAACATCATATGCATAAGAAACATAACACACAAAAACAACACATCAAGACACAAGGTTTTAATGTGGCTCACCCTAAACTGGGCTACATCCACAACAACTGGCTTCTTATTTTATTCATTCTCGATCTTATTATAGTTTCACATTGCACTTACAATAAGATATATCAGTTGACATTACCCAAACCTACCTCAGTTGTTCTGCTGCAGTGTGAGCCTACTTCAGTTGTTCTGTTGTAGTGCGAGCCTACCTCCCGAAAACCTCAGTCATAACTTAAAAAACTCGAATACTTAGCCAATTATTCACTCTTTCATACTTGACTCTCCCGTGACTTATCACTCTACCCAAAAAACCCATACATATTTATAGTTTTACAATAGGGATAATCCCATTAGTATTAGGGACCTGTTGGAGCAGGCTATTTTCGATAATTTTTGGGAATTGTGCAAAAGTATATCACGTGACATTTTGGAAAAGATGCATCACACACGAAAAGAAGCTAGCACATTATCAAGAGTCAATGTGCAAGAAATTGGAGTTAGTTAGGAAATTTTGGGACATTTTTTCCACATTTTAACGGGCTTAGCCCTATTGTAAAACTATAAATATGTATGCGTTTTCTGGGTAGAGTGATAAGTCGCAGGAGAGTCAAGTATGAAAGAGTGAATAATTGGTGAAGCATTTGGGTATTTTGAGTTATGAATGAGGTTTTTGGGAGGTAGGCTCGCACTACAGCAAAACAATTGAGGCAGGTTTGGGTAATGTCAACTGATCTATCTTATTTTAAGCACAGCGCACAGTTGTAAGAATATTGCGAATGAATAAAATGAGAAGCCAATAATTATGGATGTAGCCTAGTTTGGGGTGAACCACATTAAAACCTTGTGTCTTGATGTGTTGTTTTTGTGTGTTATGTTTATGATGCATATGATGTTTATTGTTACTGCACAATGATAATACTTGTTTAGTATTCTAAATATGTCACTGATATATGTTGTTACGATCATGCGAACTTAAGTTAATGATGAATGAATGAATGTTAAGTGGAGCAATGTTGTGCACAAGGTATATTGAATGATAATTAAAGGGTAAGTAACAAAAATTGTGCACACAATAGATGAATGGATAATGCATAAAATGTTTATGTTGAATGCCTCACTTCCCCCCACTGCAAAAACTTGGTTCCTACAGCCCCTCTAGATGCCTCGGGTGAGACTTCACTTGGTTGCAGGTGATTTTGAAAGGGCCGGTGTCTAATGGTTTTTTTGGTTCGTTAATGATTAACCTCGGGTCTACCCACTGTCCACCAACACACCTTCTTAACCCATTCATCCTAAAATGTGATTAGTCTTGTCTAAACACCAATCCATCTTTGAGTATCCCCAAGGACTACCACCCTCATGAGGTTACTCTCCCTAAGGACTACCACCCTAAGGAGGTGAGCATGATCATTATATTTTATTCATACCAAGTAGCCTCCCGCCCAATGTATGCATGTATCACCACCCATTTTCCTAAAAAATGAAATATAAAATATAGTATAGGAGTTGTTTGCCGCTAGTGTCATTCACCCTAGTACTAACCCTTATTCATCACTAGTCATCATGGTCCTTGAGAAAGAAGGCACTTGGAACATGTGTCTTGACTTCCGAGCTTTGAACAATCTCACAATTAAGGATAAATTTTCCATTATAGTCATTGATGACTTTTTGGATCAACTCAAGATTTCTCAATTCTTCACCAAACTCGATCTCCACTCGAGTTATCACCAAATTCACATGAAAGAAACAAGTATTCATGAAATTGATTTTGGCACTCATGAAGGCCATTATGAGTTCTTGGTGATGCTCTATGGCCTTTGCAATGCACCTTCCATGTTCCAGAGCCCCATGAACAAAATATTTAAATCCTTTATGTGTCATTTTTTCCTTTTCTTTTTTTTTATGACATATTGATCTATAGTAAATCTTGGCAAGCCCATGTCACCCATGTGGATTAGGTTTTACAACTACTTGTTGATCACCAACTCTCTACATTTTAAAATAAATTTCCATCCTTAAAATCATCCCTGGTTAGAATAACGAAAGTAGCACAGGGAACCATAGTCATTCAGCATCATCAAAGGTAAGTAATACGTAGAATATAATGGAAGGAATAGATAATACATTAAGGATTCCTAAATTCTGGGGAATGAGGTTGGAAGACCCAGAGAAACATATGTTTGTGTGTGATATGATATGGACTGCAAAGAATGTCCAAGATGAGAAAAATAAGATTGTGTAGTTAGAAATGATGTTTAGAGGTCGAGCATTTTTATGGTATATGAAGTATCAAACTACTACATCGACAGGACAATCAAGGAGATTGGAAAAAATTGGACAAGCTTTCTTAAAGGAATTTTGGAAGCTGAAATATGAGTCACAATACATCACAGAGCTTAAAGCAATTAAGAAAATATAGACTAAGACAATTTTGGATTACGATCATAGGTTTAAAGATGTGATGGGTAGATTAATATTCCAGATTCCTAATGAACAACATAGGGAACCATTTATGCGAGGTTTGTTGTTGCACATTCATTGTCTTGTAAAACAGTAAAAGGTCACATCATAGCCAAAATCATTAGAAATTGAGATTAAGTTAGAAGCAGCTCCTGTAGGAGATGGCACAAGGATGGAACATGTTTATTCACAGTTGGTTGCACTAAGGATTCAATTGTCAAAACTGACAAAAGGAAAGAAAAAGATTGAACAAGTTTGGTGTATTACATGTAAGACATAAGGCCATCATAAACATGAATGCCTAGAATTTGCATAGTATGTGGCTATAGGGGCACCAAACCCATTGGTAGTAGTGGGGTATTTTGAAATATGAAATACATGGGAAAATCATTTGATTTCTTTTCCATTATTACAGAAGAACCAAAGTATGCCCATGAATTTTTTCTATAATTTTTTCAAGTTTGTAGGACATGATGAGAAGGATTGTTGTGAATTCATGTTAATGAGAGAGTGCATAGTAGATGTTGGCATTGAATTGATCAGACCAAGGTTATTCTGAGGTTACCAACAAAAGATACTGAAGTATTCTATATCACTGGCATTTTCATCTTCCTTGAGGGGAATAAGTCTCACCCGAAGTGCAACCAAGATGAGGAAAATAGGGAAGGCTAATAAGAATACATAAGAAAATCCATACAATCTTAGGATTGTTGTTAGTCCTGTGAAAGAAATATTAAACCCAAAACTGTCTAAACATTCCTAACCCAGATAAAAGATAACAAAGTTTCATTTCATTCATAAATAATTTATATCCGGTTAAGTATATCTGGCATAAAGATAATACGAAGCAACATTCAAGATAATTTGAAGCTAAACATACACAATAATTTCAAAATTTTGGGTCTCTCTTTGTATTAACATCATATGGTTCTTCTCAATACACAATAATTTCAAAATTTTGGGTCTCTCTTTGTATTAACATCATATGGTTCTTCTTAATTACATGATTCAACTAAGTTAAAGATGTAGCTCAGTCATGCCAATTCTAACAACAAAACTCCACACTACTGAGAGACAAGGTTATCCCAGACTCCTGCTCTTCAAACATTACAATAGGACATGAATTTGTTACAGCCTTGGTCTGGTTCCAAAACCCAGACTCTAGAACTCTGGCTAACCTTTACCCAAAATGGACAATAACATAGAACTCAAACCAATTCCAACAACCATCTAAACAACCGTCCAAAGATAAACCATTTACAATCATATTCATCCCTTATATATAAGCTAATTGGGATCTTCAGGTTTGAGACTTCAAATGCTTTATCTTCTTGTTATGTTGTAACTTATTTCTTCATGCTGGTGTTGTTTTGTCCTTCCAACCATTTTCGGTTTCTTTCTTCATTCCGATGTCCAGATCATTTGTGACTTGCACATATTATGTTTACCAAAATTGGGACTGTAGAATTACTTGCGCAAATTCTAACAACAAAACAAAGGGCCCAATAGGCTCCGACCACAATCCTTGACTTCTAACAACAAAACAAAGGGCCCAATAGGCTCCGACCACAATCCTTGACTTGTCCTCAAGTCAAATCCTTAGTTCTTCCTTGGTCTCTGGATTGGCTTGTTGCTTTCCTTTTCCTTCTGTCTCTTCTTTTCTTACATTTTCTGCCTGAGATTTTTTCCTTTTCCACTTCTTCAAATGAAGGGCCTAAATCTGGGACCAATTCCAGAGCTCTCTACCTTACTCCTTGGAAATTGACAACTTTGTCCTACCACTTTCTGGAAAGGAGTGATGCTTCGTCCATGAACTATTGAGTTTAATCTATAATCCATCCCTTAGGCCTGGATGTGACTAGAGAGATTCACTCTGAGTCAGATGTAGAATCTACTTGATGCATCTACGGATAGGTTGTCTCAACAATAGGTTGAAACTCATGTAGCTCTTTCTTAGCTACTCGTTGTGTTTCAAATAAGGAATTTATCTCATTGTCTTCTTGCTGGATCTAGTCAATTTTTTTTTTCTACTCTAGTGGATCCATGGTGATGGAAACTTCCTCGTTGAGAGAATGGATCTTCATGCGCAAGTCCTTTAGAGTTTGGTTGCGCCTTGAAATAATACCCATCCAGTCGCTAACTTCTTGAAATATATTTTTTCATTTTGCAATTCATTTGTGCAAGGCTGTTATTGCATTATTCCCTTCAAGAACGGCTCTTTCCCTTCTCTCTTGAAGTTTCTTGGGTTGTTGTTTTTCTTCATGTTCACTCTCCCGCAACTGTTCTTCAAGGTTCTTTGTGCGAATGACCAAATATAACCATGCTACCTCGAGTATCTCCATCTGCTGCATAGGCTCACTTGCTGCACTTGATTCAGGAAGTTGTGGTGCTATCCCTCGGATCATTAGCCAGGATCCTACAAGCGTTTCCGGAACTTTTTCCACTTTTTTATCTACCTGGATCTTTTTGTACTCCTCCTACGTCCAACGTGCTTAGATAAAGAGTTGTTCCTCCTTGAAAATTTTTTCTTCATGTTTGGCCTACTTGAGCCTTTAGTCTAGTTGATTAGTTGAGGCTCTGATCATCCCTATTAGTTGTTTTGTCAACCATTGAGCAAGGTCACCATAAGAAGTAGTGGCCTCCCTGGGTACTTAGATCTGCAGTGGGATTCCACTAGTCATTGAGTGTTCTAAAGGTGTCTCCACCTCCTCCTCCCCTATAGATAGACCTTAGGGTTGTTGCACAAGTCTCATTCTCACCACTAATGGAAGGAATGGGAGCATCTCTATTTTCTCTAGGAAAAGTTGCACTAGCTTTGTGCACTGTTGTGAGTTCTGGAGTACTAGCTCCAGTTGCTCTTGCAATGATGTTGCACTATGTTGTTCTTAAGTTTATACTTAAGGCTTTCAAAGTATAATGTCAAGGCATCTAGAAATAAATAAGGTTTTAGTGTTGATAAGAAGACCAATACTATTAATAAAATGAAGCTATGGAAGATTCTGAAGTTGTCTTTCCCTAGCTTCCCAACATTCTCAGACACTTATGTCATGTTCAATCACTACCCATGAGAGTTCAAGCTCAACCTGAGCATTAGTGGTATATAGGATGGTATTAAATAAGGTTAAATAAATGTTGGTTTGATCAGTGAGGTCGAGCTCAATATTGGGCTGCCTTGCAACAGGTACAGTCATGGAGGAAAGAAATAATCAAAGGATCTATTTTTTTTTTAATATTTGATTTTTCTACTTTCAACTATATGAAAAAAGTTTCTAAAATTGAATTAATGGTAAAATAGATCAGAGGTCGTCCTTCGTATTTGAGTTAAATTTTAAAATGATGAATGTGATGAGAGAAAAACATAAAGCTGTTAAACAAATCAGGGCATCAATCACAAAAGAATCTCACTATGCTACAGAAGAAGAAAATAGATGAGAAACCTTTAATGAAGCATAGAATTTATCAATCTAACTAACTCTCGAGTCTTATATTTGCTAATAGAAAACAAAAAGGAAAATATGTAAGCAATCATATAACTAAATGAAACATATAACCACAGTAGATGTTGTACTAAGTTGTGATATATAACCACAGTAGATGTTGTACTAAGTTGTGATTAGGAATTCATCAAAGACATATGAATAAAGATGTTGGAATATGAAAGAAAATAAGAACACATAACTCAAGAGTGATAAAATATGGAGTCTCTGGTCTGTACTTGTATTAATTATTGAAAAGGAGATATTTATCTATTACAATCGGCAAAAAACCAACCTTATTTTAGTCTTTTGAAAATATATTTATACAAGAGGTTCTCAACCCTATGTGGTTGGAATTCTCGAAGTACTTCCTTCACCTTGCTTAAAGGAAGTACTTGGTTAAAGGAAGTACTTGGTTCTTTTCTATTTATTTCTTATACTAGTAGAACATGTATACACATGTTATTTCATTGATTCTTTGAAGTACTTCCTTCACCTTGCTCGAGACATTTGACGCACCTACTTAGAAATTGTACCAATGGTTTTGAAGGTTCTGTCATATCTTTTGCCTTAAAAAGATACAGATTTCTTTGTAATTGTGGCAACCTATATTCTATCCTTTTATCTTCAGAAGTCATTGAATGTAACTGTAAATTTGGCCTTACCAACCATCTATCTATTTGAGCGATGTCAACCTGCTTTAGCTGTGAGATTTCAATATGAGCTTCCTTTAATCCCTCTTTGATGTTAAGTTGAAGTTTTACAATGTTTATTTGTCGTAATATCTCAGAACAATCATCCTTTCCAGTGCCTAGTGATTCTTTATTTAGCGATTCAAAAACCTCTTCACAATCCTATTTTATTTCTTTGGCCATTATTTTACTCTCATCTATATTGGCCTCCCATGCCTTGAATATTATATCACCTCTGATTTGTTCTGCAACAATCAATCTGGGAGTTATAGGTGCTTCTTCTATAGCCGATGACACGACTGTTTTTTGAAAGATGGTCCGAGCTTTAGTAGCCTCTCCTTCTTTGAAACTGATATTATCTAATGATTGATTTACTTCCTGAAAATGATTTTGGATGATCACTACCTTAGCCAAAACGCTTTGTTGTGCTATTTCCAGTTTCTTTAGCAGCTCCGATGCTTGAGCTTGGAACACTTCTATATCTATAATAATTTTTTCAGTGGAACTTACCTTGTTCTGTAATTGTTTAACCAACTCATCCTGTTGGACAAGACTGGACTTGAGTAGTTGGATTTCTTTTCTATCAACAACTCTAGCCTTTTCAAGTCCTTTGTTGACCTCATCTTTGATCTTCTTCTTTGTATTCCTTATTTTATCTCGCAACTAGCTTATCATCTAATTTCTCTGCTTCAGCCTTTCTTTTAGATTATCAACTGAGAATAAGTTGGTTGTTGCAAAAACTCCCAAATATTCCTGCTACCTCTGTAGTAAAGTCTTCATCTTCCAAATTTTTTCCATCTAATAACACTCTGTGCTTTTTGACCATTGCACCCTCTTTCCGGTGCATTTATTTCTTTACCACAACTTTCCTTTTCTTACTGAAAAAGAAATCAGTAGGATGTATTTCTTCAATAGGGATAGGCTTGAGATCCCTTATGAATATTACCTTTGCATTAGGGTTTCATCTGGTGAACTGTAATGGCGTGATAGCCTCAATGGGGTTGTCGATCTCTATGGATAACTGTTTTCAAGATACATCTATAGTTGATTTATCAGGTGAAGACAATGGATTATCTTCTCCTTTCTTTTTTAATGTTTCTAATTGATCTTTAGACTGGTCATCAGATACCTCTGTCGCTAGGATATCATTTTTATACATCAAGATCTCAGAATTATCAGGGTTTTCTGGGGCTTCTTGTTTGCTAGAGCTCCCAACTTCTGGGTTTTGGGTCTCTATTTTTTGTGTAGCTGGAGACTTTGGGATTTCTCCCTGTAATAATTTAGGGAGGCCACTTCTTCGGTGTTTTTGGAAATTATAAAATTTATCCATTTCACTAGGTGGTAGAGCTCGAACTTGGTTCAGAAATTCTTGGTAAGATCTTACCCCTCAGAACATTTCATCCTGAGGGGACTCTTCATGTTCATACCTTTTAAGATTGAAACTGGCCATATGGTTTCCCAGGACCTTCTATGGGTCATGCTTCTTGAATTCAATGTTAACCATCTTTATCTCTTCTAAGGCTGCAACCTCCACTCTGGAATGGTTGAAATATGACAAAGAAAATTTACCGATCTATAAAGGAAAAGATGGCCATACCTTTTTTTGCATGGCTTTGAGATCTTTTCTAATACTACCGAGTACATTTTGTCATGCAACCTCGCGGAATACCATTCAGTCTAGTAAAAATTGTGGTAATGCATACGGGGGAACTGAACAGCTGAAAACTCTGATATAAGAGAAGTGTTCCTCTATGTACCAACCTGCCACTTTACCCAAGTTAACCATAATGTTGTTTGAAATTCTAGAAGGTGGGTGACCAAATATAACCATATGCATTGGTACCACTACCCAATTACAGTTTTCATAAAAGAAATATTTTTCCTTGTCTTCCTAGAGCTTTAAATGATAGAAATGAATTAGTTTTGCATTATCTAGAGTCCAACTCCATCTCATTAGCGGGAAAGGTGTCATGAAACAGATGGCGTCCATAATATAAGATGACATAAAGAATGGAGATGGTTGTTGTTTGGTTTTCTTTTTTTGGTATTCTTTGATTTCGCTAGCCAGATTATCCGACAATATCTTTGCCCAGTCAAAA
>CBVK0100919861.1:0-21528 GCA_900067695.1 Picea abies | reverse complement strand
GACCAAGCTCACGATAAATTGGGGACAGGAAAGTTAGAACCCATGTGGCATGGTCCCTACATCGTAAAATGTGTCCTACATAAAGGTGCCTATGAATTAGTTGATCATGAAGGAATTTCCCTGGGAGAGCCTCGAAACGGGCTTTACCTTAAGAAGTACTATGCCTAGATCACCTAGCATTTGTACTTTGTACATTATTGTATTTAGTTTTGGTGTGTCTGTTTTCTTTCACGTGCTCAAGTATTTACCATTGCCACTCATGACCGTGCCTGTGTTTTCATGCGCAGATGACGTCCTCCTTTCCTATCTTTTGTGGGTTCGCAGATGGCGCTAGCCGACATACCCAGAACATTGCTTCAGCAGCTTGGGTTATTTACCAATTTGACCAGGTGGTGAGCTCAGGAGGCATTTGTTTAGGACCAGCAACCAACAATATGGCAGAATATCATGCTGTCATTGGAATGCTGACCCAAGCTTCCTCTCTAGGTATCTCTCGCATCATTGTTTACTTAGATTCCCAACTGGTGGTTTGTCAACTCAACTGCATCTACACTATCCGTAGTCCTATCCTGCTACGCCTACACTTGCAAGTTCGTCATCTTGAACGAATGTTCGATTACATCAAATATAGACACATTCTGAGAGAACTTAATAGTGTTTCAGATTCATTAGATAACTATATCATGGATCGATATCTTGCCCACATATAATATTCAAGGAAAGTAAAACTATACATTACATGTAAATTAAAACACATCACAGACATCATCATGTACAAATCATTGGCATCATAAAAACTCGAAACTGTATATCTATATATATATATATATATATATGGCATGACTGAAATGTTTTCATTACATCAAAAAGTGTGTAGAAGAGAAAAATATTGGGTCTGTTCACCCATACAACATCGCCTAACAAGGCATACAAAAAACATGATCACGGGGAGACTCTAATCTCCCCGCACTGCGTTGTACTGTGAGTAACACACTACTGCATGCACTACGTGCCTCAACAGAGAATTGATATTCTCTGGTACCCCTATAGTGTGTCGCTACAGATGTAAAGGCACATCCCCCCTCCGTAGAGGAGGGATACCCATCGTAAGGCCTTGGAGGTTCCTTTCAACCTCCCGGAGACCCACTACCAGTACGACTGGGTTTGCTATGACTGGGGTGCCTCCACGACGCCCTAGTACTGGTATATCAACTGGGCACACTGCTCCCTTGTCTGCATGTTGGAAACAAAACATCTGTTAGAACTCTTTTACATACCCCCAAAAAATACATATAAATCAAAAACTTAAAAACAAAGGAACTAGACAAGGTATGGCTTAGTCTCTTACTTGAATCATCCCAATCTTCCCCCATAGGAAAAATCAAGTCCATACTCCCACGGAAGTCTACATCGGCATAAGGGAAGTCCTCTATCCAGAGGTATTGTTGTCTCAGCCAGGCAAAGAAATCACCAGTGAAGCGGAACTCTGACTCTGAAACTAGCCTTGGAGACAGACTAGTCCACCTCTCCATCCGAGGTTCATCCACTGGTCGTATCGCCAGTTCTATCTGAGGCTGCATCTGAGGGATGCGCTCTAAGAAAAATGAGACTAAAAATGAGCCATAGTCAAATTGCTTCTAACCAGTCCTGCACCGTGAGATCTGTTCCTTCACATTCCGAAGGAATGCTGCACTCCAATTGAATAGTGTTGGTTCAAAATACTGAACACCATAGGCCACCTGTGATCTCGATGCCAAATGAGCAATAGTGCTACCGGTCACACTTGTGATAGAAAATAATATAGACCGGAGAGGCAGATCTTGTATATCCTTGATAGGGATCCTGCCCCCTACCAACCTTGCTCTCGGAACACAATGGCATGCCAGATACATGTCCACCTACTCAAGTAATTCCCTTTGCCCAGTAAAATATATGGGGACCCCTCTTTTTGAGAGGCCGGTCAAAAAGTACACGTCTTCCAACTCAATAGTTAGGAGTTGGGTGCCGATATGGAATCCCTGCTCTGCAACATCCCAAAGGCCAATCATATACTCAAGTAATAACACATCTCTCTTCATTTTTTGCAATTTGAAGAACTTGAGAAAGCCACAAGCGTGCAAAGAGGCCCGCATACGAGGACTCCATAGAGTGGCTAAATCATCCATCTCATGTTCCCTCTCTTTCCATTCGATCATGATTGCCGAAGACACCTACAAAACAAAAAATAAAGAATTTCATCATTCCTCACATTTTTGTAATTTCGGCGATTTTCAAAAGCATTTTAAAACATGAAACAAAATCCCCATGTCATCTAAAAGCAACCACTCACTCTTTTTAACCACCACGCCCTTTAATATTTGCCAAATAATGATAAAAACGTGTTAGAAATGCAAAACGACTTTGGGGGGCTGCGTGGGCATTTGGGGTGAATTTTCATGAGTTCTTTTACTAAAAACGATCAGTCTAATCGATTGTAAGGGTGTAGAAATACTAACAACCCTTCTCTAACACATTTTTGTAAAAGAATCCCCCTATTTTATTAATTTTTAAAAAGAGGCCGATTTGGTTCAAAGAGGGGTGACCTAGGGATTTGTGTTTTAAATAAATAATGCCATGAAAATAAATTTGAAACCATGCAATTGAAAGATCAAAGGATGAACACCTACCTTATTTGAATGGTGAGCAAAATGATTGATCGTAGCTTCGGCAGTGAGAAAAACAAGATTTGCTTCAAAATGAGATCCTCCACTACTCCAAAAATCCTTGCAAATGAAATGGTAAATGAATTTTCAAATCAATTGTTATTTATAAAATTTCATTTTTTATAAGGTATGGTCATTTTTGGGTTTCTCTAATGATGTAAATGGATTCACTAAACTCTGGTTTGTAGTTTCTGGCATCGCAGGTTTCTTGGCAGTTCTAATGAATTATTCACCTTGTCACATTTATGAGCATAGTCTTAGTTCATTCTCGAGCTCGACAATATGAGAACACAACCGGGTAAACTTTTATCTCTTTTTCGGACGCGTACGGATACGAACACATGAAAAAGGAACCCCCCTGGAGTCTCCTTTAAACCCTTTTTAGACTCTCTAAATATGAAAAGATTATCGAGTGATCTTGCTTCTTTTTACACTCGTTAAAAGGCCAGAAAGGGCATCTTGCGAGCAATAGTTTAACCCTTTTTCGGTCTCGTTGGACTAATGTACGAAAAAGGAACTGAGAGATTTCTCTTTTAAGTGTTTTTCCAAACTCTATAATCCCAAAAAAGCTTCGAGTTTTTTGTCTTTGGACTCGTTAAAGCACACATCGACAAGCCCATATGGGAACGAACCCTTACTTCTTCTGGTTCGTTAAACAAAGGAAGAGGAACTTACCGAAGGTGAGTTATATCGAGCATGTGTTATCCTCCTTGAGCTCATTAAATCAAAAAGAGGTACTCATCTATCTGGATGGGGGAAAAATTGAAAGGAGCAAGCCAAGCAGTCTCTTGAGAACAACATCCAACACTTCTTAGAGTCTCCCTTGAACATGGCACTTTGTCATCTATACACATCATAATCCGATGAACCTCTGTACTGAGCCAATCCTCCGAGTTCCTTTCACTCCTTTGGGCTGCCTGATGCAAGTCACAGTACCCATTGCATAGTTTTGGTCCATTTCATGTTTTGTTGTTGTGCCTCAGTGTTCAAGGGAAGTATCTGCCTCAAGAGTCAACCATCCCAAGTATCTTGCCTCAAAACCTATGTCAGTCCATGTTTATTTGATCTACCAATTACATATCCATGCTCATTTCGTGTCATTGATGGGGGATACATCAAGGCCCTCCCTCGACGAGTCTATTCCTGTCGACTCCAACACATTATCTGGGAATCAGACTTAGAAACCAGTTAGTACTTTGGGACCTGCATGCCTCAATGGCAGGCCTCCTCACGTTCGACAGTGGGTTTACATCATTGACCCCTGATCGAATGATTCCATGGATGTTCAACCTCATCTCATCTATTCACATTCACTGGAATGTACTAGGGTACCTTGGGAATCATTGACATTAATGGTGATCTCCCTCGCACTTGTTAACGGTTCACACCATTGACTGGTAATCAAGTGGTTTCTGCCATGTTTGACATCAAAACATCCATTCACATGGTCAGATTCGTACCATATTGGGATTGGTAAGAAGACCCTAGGTTGAGTGATCACTTTGATATATGCTTTGCCCAGGCTGTGAAGGAATTTCCATTGCACAAAGAACACATACACTGTTACATAGATCCACTTTGTATTGGTCGTGGCTATGTCTTGTCATCTCGTAGCTCCACTGTGTATTCTTCATGGCTACGATCAGTCCGAGTCGTCAGAGTATAGATCCAAATTGTATCTTTGGTGGCTATACCTTTTTATCAATACAATTATGGATTCACGGTGTATTTTATGGCGGCCATATCTTGCAAGTCTTGATCACCCAAGCATAGGTACGCCTGCCTTGGGTTTTGAAATATGTCATGATATTTATTGGATGTTTGTGTGCAGCTTCTGTCAAGTTCTCTGAGTCTATACCCTTGCTTGAGCATATACAAAGTATTTCAGTTATCAGTTGGTATCTTCTAAATTCATACTTTGGGGGGCATTCTGTTACACATCAAAATTACTCAGTTGGATAAGTGTCGCATATTCCTCTCAATTGTCGTAAGTGTCGCATCTTCCTTACAACTTTTGCAAGTGTCGCAAGTTGGTTACAAGTGTCGCAAATGATGTTCAGACATACTGTCATGTCAACGACACTAAGGAGACACTTATAACATCTCATATACTTGATTTGAAGGAGGAGAACTGGTTTACTGAAGTCAAATAACTCTTGACACCTGATCAGATCCCTGAAACAAAGGTTTTGAGGGGGAACGCTCCCCTAATTCAGCCCTAGAAGCGCTAGCGCTCCCCTATAAGGCTTCAGGGAGTGTTATAATGCTCCCCATCCCCCTCTGAAGGAGCGTTGCTCATCTTAAAGGTGTTGGCGCTCCCGTAAAGCTTACCAGGGAGCACTACAACGCTCTAATGCCCCTTCTAAGGGAGCACTGCCTAATCTGAGGCAGTAGTTGGCTCGTTGAGGAGAATAAGGGGAGGATCTTTCAAGATTAGGAGGCAATTGTGCTCGAATTCTTGGTTTCATCAAGAGATCCCTGATCTAAGGAGAAGGTTCCCAACTTGTTCTAAAGATAACTCAAGAGGTTAAGCTCCTCTTAACCTATATAAATAGGCTCTATGATGGTGGAAAGGGGGAAGAATTGAAGATATGAAACTTATGATCTTGGAGGAAACTCACAATCAACCAAAGGAGAGTGATCAGTGACGCTGTTGTTATCCAGGTTGTGGATCTTTCATGCAAGGGTTAGACGAAGAGGACTTGACGAAGCTTTCGCATTCACATCTACGATTGTAAGTACTGTTGTTGTTATTCTCATCAATATGACATGCTTGGCCTGTTTCTTTCTAGTTTGTGTCTAATGTCACATGAACTTATCATTTATTGATATATATCTTTTCAAGCTAATATCAATAGAGTAGGAAGTGGTCTTATCTTGTTTTGTCCATAGAACTCAGCGAGGAGAAAAGGATTGGAGCGCAACTCTGAGCGTGCAGGGACAAACTTCGATAAGAGGTACTTCTATCATCCTTCCTTCTCATGTATTAGTTTAGATGGATTTGAAAGGAAGTCAGTGTCCATGTTAAGCATTTTATGTCTAGAGTTAGGGTCAAGCTCTTAGAGGCAATCTACCTGTCTGCAGGGAGATTGTCCTACAACAGTAATGAATCAATAAAAAATGCAAAGATACTCATTCACAATAAGGCACAAAGATTAGAGAATAACCATGATAGAAATCACAGATATAAGTAATGGATAGATAGTTGGGTGAAAATTTATCCTTTAATTATTATGCATGCATAGGAAAGTAGGTCATTTAAATCTCAGTCTTAAACACCAGAGTGACGATAGTCTATTAGGCTCCTAGCCCACTTCTCAGGCACAGATTAATAACTTAAGGACAAGGGACAAAAGATAAAAACACAATTGTTCTTTGTAATAAATCAATAAAAACAAACACAAAGAATCCATTGCAATCATAGTTTGGGTTCACCATGGGAAATCAATTCAAAGTACAATGAGCATAAGGCTGGGATGACTTTAAGTTATTTGATCAAAACGTTGTTGAAAGATAAAATGAAATATCTGGATAGTGTTATGTCGATTAAACATAAAATTTAAAACAATAGAAGTACATTACTGAAGGATCAGGACAAATATTTAAACTACCATTCAATACAAATATACACATGTGTACCATATCCAAATGCGAAAGCTCCAAGTCATTGTCCCACGCGTGCTCCGTCCAGCTCCCACTTGTCAACTAATGTGACCTCACCAGTACCTCCCAGCCAATGCTAGGGTAATATTCTTCCCCCTAAGCCCCCCAAAGACGCAAGGGGGACACACAAAAAATACCAGAGAATTTTATCCCCCAGCTCACCTCGCAAGGTTGACCTACCACTCATTATCGGAGCTGGGTATCCCAACTCCCACAAGAGAAAGTTCAGTCAAGATAAAATTTCAGCAGCGTAACATTACACAAAATGGTCATATCCATACTCCTCCTCCTCCATCCTTTTTGTAGATTTTTTAAGTAATTAGTTTCCAAAATTATCATCAAATTCCTTTTTCATTAAATTAATTAGGAAAAACCTCGCTTGTTCACATGTTGTCCATCCCCTAGTTGCACCAGAAAATCTATTTTATTAATTAATTAAATATTCTTATTTCCCTCACCCACCTGAAAGCATTCCTAAAAATGCTCCTTGGTTTCCTAGTATTCCCTTACAAATATTAAATGACTTACACCTTACTTAATTCCTAGTTGAGTTCATAAATAGAAAGTCCCAAAGGCTAGATTCCTTACTCAGTTAGACATTCAACTTTTTCTTTAAGTCTCCCCTTTTCTTTAAGTTTCCTTTTCTTTTAAGTTTCCCCCTTTTTCCTATTCAACTAAAAATCAATTTAGCAAGTTTAGATAAAAATAGCCATTTACCCTATTTTATTTAAAAAAAAATTAATTTAGCAAATCTAGATAAAAAAAACCATTTACCCTCTTCCCCCTTTGTTTACTAAAAATTAAATTAGCAAATTTAGATAAAAACAACCATTACCCCTTTTTAAAAATTTAATCCTTCATTATAATTTTTACTTTAATAAATGAGTTTGTGTTTCTTAACCCCCTTCTTGTTACATGTTTATTTATTTATTGACCACATGTTCTACTTAGAACTAGTTTTTAATTTTCACTAGGATGAGTGACAATTTTTAAGGGAACTTTTAGTTTTTAAAACTTGTACTCATATTATCATCTATTTTAAGTTCGACAAGGTCCTAAGGAGGCATAGTTTTCTAGGCACTAGGTTTATTAACTTATTAGTGAAAATCATGACGTGCCCTTAAAGATGCACTACGTGCTCCAAGGGTACCACTTACCTCTTTCTTTTTTCTTTTCACAACATGCCCTTCAAGACGCACTACGTTCTCCAAGGGTGCCACTCGCCTCTTGAATGAATTTGGTAGATGTCAAACCCCTGGAGTCAATACTCCACCAAGTGATCTTGTGGGAGACTAAGGGCCTCTAAGGAATAATTCCCTTGCCTTATTGCATGCCCCTTAGAATCATTGTGAGCGACGGTCACAGTCTTCCCTCATGGCCTCGTGGGTCTTCTCGAACTAGGAAATCGTTAAGCTATAGTTCGAGCCATGGTGAGAGTACTGGTAGGTTGTGGTAGGGATTCTACCACACCTCTCCCTCAAGGTCTCTAATTGTCATGAGTGACCCCTCTACTCCACATGTGGATCTGTTCGACAAGCTATCATCATCCTGCATCCATCAACAAATCATGTCAGCAATAATAATCAATCATCATAACATCTAATCATATGTACATATGTTGCATCAACAACATTCAAACCCAACATTCCACTCCTTAACTCAATATGGAGTCCAAGGGGTTTCATCGATGCCTCTGCATCCTCCAGGTCAAAAGTATTGCACACTCAAGATAACCCAGACAATAACACCTATCTATGTAAATACAACCAAATACCATATCATCAAATCCATAATATCTCATAATCATAATCAAAATGACCAATAGATATAATAACCTGGATCACTTGCAAGCAAGTTCCCTCAAAGAATAAGTTCTCTCAGTGTTCCCAAGAGCGGGATGTTACATAAACCCCCTCTTGGTTTAAAATTCATCCCCAAGTTTCATAGTATATAAGTGCCAAGATAAAGTGTATCACAATATCATAAGTCTATCTATGAATAAAAAATGGAAACTGTTGGCGCATATCATATGTGTTCTCCCTGGTCGTTGAGTGTGCACTATAGTTGTCCTAGTGGACCTTGACCTGATCTATTGTTAGACGTTGTAGCTATCAAATGCGATGGTCTAGGATGTGGATTGGATCCACCGTGAGCGCACCCTTGTCAGATACCTGCAAGGAAGTCATGTCAATAACATTTGTAGGATTACCAATATAATGTCTCAAAATAGATACATGAAAAATACCATGCATAGGCTAGTCAATAGGCCATGGGACTCTTCCTTTCCATAATTTTGATCTTCAACTTCATAACTACAGTCTACATGATGCGCATCGACATAAATCTTCTCCTAATACTGCACTTCTTTGATCCTTTGTCTTATAGTTTTCATTTGATCTTCCATTTCTTGGATCGCTTCTGGTCCCACTAGGACCCTATCCTCAAGCCGATCCCAACTCAAAGGCGTCCAACATGGTCACTTGTAAAGAAACTCGAAAGGAGCCATCTTAATGGTGCTTTGATAACTGCTTTTATATTAAAATTATACTGGTCTCAATAATTATTCCCAATCCTTCTGTTGGTCCATAACGTACATATGCATCATATCCTCCAATATTTGGTTTGTTCATTCAGTATGCTCGTCTGTCTCCAGGTGATACGCGGTGATAAAGTCAAGTTGGGTTCCCAAGGCCTTTTGGAAACTAGTCCAAAATTATCTGGTAAACACCGATCCTCTATCAGATATAATCCTCTTAGGCACATCGTGTAGCCTCACAATATCACTAATGAAAACTCTAGCTATTTTAGGTGCCTGATACATCGTACCCACAGGAATAAAATGAGCACTCTTCATCAGAGTTTCAAATACCACAAAAATCGAGTTGTGTCTCCTTGTTGTCAGTGGCAATCCAACAATGAAATCCATCGAAATGATCTCCCATTTTGATTATGAGATAGCGTGCAACTGTAGTAATCCTTTCGGATGTCTAAGTTCAACCTTCACCTGCTAACATTCTAGACATCTTGCCATGTAGTTGACTATGTATTCCTTCATTTCTTTTCAGAAGAATAAGGTTTTAAGGTCTGCCCTCATCTTCGTGACTCCAGGATGAGCCATGTACACTTCTTTGTGAGCCTCTTTTAGGATCAAACTCCTCAACCCGTTGTTGGGAGGTACATAAATTCATGTTTTAAATTTTAATAATCCATCGTTGTCCATAGTAAATCCTTCAAATTTTGGTACCATCATTGTGTTTTGTCTGATTAAATCCTTGACTCATTTGAACCAATCATCATTGCACTGTAAAGTTAGAATATTTTCTTGTATATTCTTCTAAAGAGGCATCACCGAAAATATGCGCGGTCTCCGACTCAATGAATTAGCCACTCTTTTCATTGTTCCCTTTATGTAAGTAATCTCGAAATCATACTCGCTAAGGAATTCTGACCAACTTTGTTATCGTTCATTTAATTCAATTTGCATAAAGATGTGTTGTAGTCCACAGTGGTCCATTTTTAATTCGAAATTCTGCCCATTAAGGTAGTGTCTCCAAACTCTCAAGGGATAAACAATGGCTAACAACTCCAAATAGTGTGTCGCATAGTTCTCCTTATGCATTCTCAATTTTCTTGAGATGTAAGAGATCACTCGACCGTCTTGCATCAAGACTCTGCCTATGCCTTCCTTAGATGTTTCGTTGCATACCAAGAAGTCCTCATCCATGTCAAGGACCTTTAATATTGTTGTTTCTTTCAACAACTCCTCGAGCCTATGAAATGCTTCCTCACATTTCTCGGTCCAAACAAACTTCTTGTTCTTCTTCTGCAATTCCGTAATCGGATTTTCTATCTTAGAAAAACCCTCGACGAATCAACAATATTATCCCACTAGTCCCATGAATCTGCACACTTCGGGGACATTTTTCGGTGTAGGCCATTCCATAATAGCCTCAAACTTTTCTGGATCCACGACGATACCTTCGCCAGAGATGAAATTCCCTAAGTAGTGAATCTTTGATTGATAAAACAAGAATTTTTACAATTTCCAATACAATTTGTTCTCTTGCAGACACTTTAGTACCAAGCACAAGTGCTTATCATTCTCCTCCATCGTCTGAGAGTAAATCAAAATATAATTAATGAATAATTGGACGAACTTGTCCAAGTATTCACGGAACACCCCGTTCATCAAAATCATAAATACCCTAGTGGGATTCGTCTATCCAAATGGTAAAACATTAAAATCGTAATTTCCAAACCTCATCTTAAAGGCAGTCTTAGGGACATCATCCTCCTTAATTTGTAACTGGTGATACCTTGATATCAAGTCGATCTTTGAAAACAACGTCGTGCCTTTCATCTGATCAAACATAGCATCAATCATTGGCAATGGGTATTGATTCTTGATTGTTTCCTTTTTCAATTGACGTTAGTCAATGTAGAGTCTCCACGACCCATCCTTCTTTCATATGAAAATAACAGGCACACCTGATGGTGACACACGTGGACATATAATTCCTAGGTCCAAAAACTCCTTCAATTGCATTTTCAATTCCTATAACGCCAGGGTCGACATCCAATAAGGCATTATTGCTATCGGTTCAGTCTCTGGTTTTAGGTCTATGGTAAATTCTAATTCCATCTTCAATGGCATCCCATGTAAATCCTTGGGAAATACGTCTCCAAGTTCTCTCGTGACCAGAAGGTGTTCTAGACCTTCTGCTACTCCCTTCTTGTTTAACACAAGGATCGCATAAATCTTACATCACTTGTGCATGCTCTTCCATAGCTGCAAGGCAGAGATGAACCTCAGGGAAAATCCTTGGTTCCAACCTATAATCATGTGTCTCTTACCCTCATCATCGACCAAGCTCAACTGTTTCATCTTACAGTTGAGTATCACTTCATGCAACTCCAACCAATCCATATCGATCACAATGTCATAAGATCCTAATATTGTGACGTACATGTTGTCCCTAGTGACAAACTCTCCCAGGTTAAGTCTACAAACCGTAACCTTCTGACACAGACCCCCTACCTCAACAAGTTCTGCACGACCTCCCAGTCTAGGATCATTCTTAATCTCCCTTCGAGTCTGATTGCCTCTTCGATTTCCTACAGAAATATCTAACACACACAATTTTTTCCACAGGTCCTTATTAGGAGTTACACATGTGTGAGCAAGCACCAAAATCCAACTCTTACCTACGCAACCAACTAATATGACCACAGCCTTCACCTAAAAGGATATTTTGGGTTTTGCAACTTTGTGATCCCAGATGTGAGTCCTTCTATCTCTTTAATCCCCAAAACCCCGAAAAGGTATAGCGAGTCTCAGACTCCTCCCTTTGACCTTCCGTATGTGACCTCTGGCTGAAACCTGGGGCCCAATCTTTTGGCACCTCAGAATTTTGTGAATCAAGAGTTCATAACTCTCAACTCCAAGTCACAGTCTTCTCCACTTCCTAAATTCTGAAATGATGAAACTCGAGCACAAGATCAATGAATCTCATTGATCCAAATCTAATGTTCGCTACTCCTCCTGAGCTTCTGACATTGAATAACTCTCGGCCTTATCTCCCTTTCTAGTTAACTAGATTCAACGGAGCCTGAAAAAAGAACACTTCTTCCACAAAGCAATTCCATCGTCCGATTAGACTTCTGAAAGACACCTCCGCCAAACACTCCGGTGTCAACCTTTCTGATATTTTTTGTCTGTTGGGTGTCTTCAACACTCTCCTTCCCTTGAGCTCTTCAATGTTCTTCCCTCCTGAGATTTCACTTGCAAATTCAAGGATTTCTTGGGATTCTTGCATGCACTCCTTCCAGCATTCACAAATAACCTTTGGTTATTTGGCCCTCTCGACTTTGTGCACTTCTTGCAACAACAATCCTTCAACTTTCCCCTTTTTTAATAAAGTCTACAACTTCAACTCACTTGCGCACACCTCGCACGACTCTGTGCTATCCTGCACTTCTGCTGGTATGAGAACAATGATATGCCTCCTGAACTTTTTGAGATAAAACTTAGAACTTTGTCAACTCACACCTTACGAACATTCACTGCACTCCTTGTAGAAATTCTTAGGAAGAGAAACAACTGAAACTCATTCTCCCCTTCTCTTAGACTTCATACATTCAACATAAAATTACAAGCATACACATAGAATTGAAATAAATGCATAATAGAGAAACAAAACAATTGTAAACATACCATTCAACAAATGTAAACAATAAGCATAATAACACCATGAACTTGAGTCAAAGATTTATTATATTAACTCAGTGTTTTTGCACATCGTGTTGGCGTATTTATTACAGAAGGTAGATTATTTGTTTGTCATTGATGGCAAGCTCATCCCGACAATGAAGAACAAGAGAAAGTGGCAATACCAACGACACAACGTTGATTGCATGACAAGATCGGGAAATAACTCCAGTTTAGAGTTTCAGATACCGGGAGTCGGAGGAGTCAAGAGTTGAGAATCTTCATCACAGGGGTCCCAAAGTTGCGAAGTGAAAAATGCCGAAATCCTGAAATGGGCACTTCAATGAAGAGTTTTGTAGAATGAGAAATAACTCCATTTCGGAGTTTCGGATACCAGGAGTCGGAGGAGTCAAGAGTCGAGATTCTTCATCACAGGAGTCCTGAAGTTGCAAAATGTGAAACACCGAAGTCCCGATGAGATCGGGACCGAATCAAAGAATAGTGGATATCAGGAAATCAAAAGTAAAAGGAAGGAAATGTGATAGCATTCCAACTCGCGAAATGCTGAAATGTGAAAAACCAAAATGTTGAAATACGAAAAGGCTAAAACGCCGAGACATGGAACGTCAGAATGTCGAAATGCTAAAAGATGAAATACCGAAATACCAGACCAATGATCTGAATCCATTTCAGATTTCTAGATACCGAAGGTTGGAAGTGTCGAAGCACTTCATCAAAGAAATGATGAAACACCAAAAATCTGAATGCTGAAATACTGTACCATTGATATGACTCCATTTCGGAGTTCCGAATAACGGGAGTTGGAGTGTCGAAACACTTCACCACAGGAAAGTTGAAATGTCGAATTGCCGAAATACGAAATGTGAAAGACATTTTGTTTCTTGTAATCCAACGATGTAGGTGGATTCGAATATGATCAGAGGGATATTGTTTCACCTCACAGTTAATTGATCAATTAGAAAAAATGATTCATGATTCTTGATCGGTTGGCGTTTCAATTGCTGAAGAGTTGTTGTTCTAAGGTTTTGAAGGGTAACTTAAGTGGTTGGAATGTATAAAAGGAACATGTGGTGACTATGTGTGTTTGGTCATTCTGAATGAAAAATGAGTTGAACTGTAAAGAAGGGAAGTTTATAGTATGCACAGTGTGAGACCAACAATATGTGTTGTATGAGATAAAACTCAAAGATGAGTAACAAATGAAGAATAGATAGAAGTAAGAGAAGAATTGCAAAACAACCTGAAGTAGAGCAGAATTGCAGAACAAATTGAAGTAGATTAGAATTGCAGAACAGATAGAGGAAGAGAAGAATTGCAGAACAAATAGAGGAAGAGAAAAATTGTAGAAAAATTAGAAGCAGATCAGATTTACAGAACAAAGAAAAAGTGGTAAGAATCGATTTATCTGTGTTGTTGGTTATTCAATCATTTATTTGAAACCAGGGTGGTAGGGTGGTGCTAGGGAGGACCGTTTTCCTCAGAGGTTCAAGTGGGTGCTTGAACACAGGGAGTTGTAGCTTCCATCTGGTTGTAGCCAGAAAAACCAGGCTGGTAGGGTGATCCGAGGGAGAACAAGTATTGTCTATTATATAGGTTGGATCCTGTGTAACTGGAAGTTGGTGCTTCCATCCAATTGGTGCTAGAACACTCAGGGAGTTGGTGCATCCTTCTAGTGGGTGCTAGAGAAACCAGAGAGTTGGTGCTCTCAAACAAGTTGGATATTATAAAACAGAGGTAGTAGCCTCACATTGAGTTGGTTCTCAATTATAGATGATGTACAGAACTTAAAAGACTGCCTATAATTTCGAAGAAGAAGAGGTTTTTTCCCTTTATGGGTTTCCTCGTGAAAATATGTCTCTGTGTATATCTTATGTGTGAGTGATGCTCATTATTTATATTGTTCATATGTTGTATAATATTGATGGTCACTTGGAGAAAGACTAAAAATGGTTTAGACTTAAAATTGTTTAATCACAGTAACAACTGATTCACCCCCCCTCTCAGTTGTTTTAGTAATTTCAACAATTGGTATCAGAGTGGGTTCCTTTTATTTAAAGGTAGATCTGTAAGCTTAAACATGACAAGTCATGAAGGGACTTCAACCAATAATCCTCCTCTGTTTGATGGAACAAATTTTTCCTTCTGGAAGGTTAGAATGAGAACATACTTAATGGCCTTAGGTGCAGATGTTTGGGATGTAGTAGAGACTGGATACATAAAGTTTGTTGTGCTAGCTTCCAAGGATGACAAGTTATAATTTAGCTTTAACACTAAGGGAATGAATGCTATCTTGAATGGACTTGCAGAAGCTGAGTTTTTAAAGGTGATGCATCTTCAAATTGCCAAAGAAATGTGGGATAAACTTATTAACAACTATGAAGGAAATGAGAAAGTAAAAGATGCCAAACTTCAAACATTTAGGTTGAAGTTTGAACAACTAAAGATGAATGAAGATGAAACAGTTAACACGTATTTTTTAAGAATTGAAGAACTTGTGAATGCCATGAAGGATCTTGGTGAGAAGTTTGAAGAACCACTCTTAGTTCAAAAGATTTTAAGATCTCTGCTTGATAAATTTAATCCAAAAGTTTCTGCAATAGATGAACTAAATCATCTTAAAAATTTGTCCATTGATAAACTTCTATGAACTTTAACTACATATGAAATGAGAATTAGCAAAGATAAATTCATTACTAGAGAAGCATCATTTAAAGAAGACAAGAATACTGATTCAAAATTAGATGATATTGAGGCAAAATTTGTGAGAAGGTTAAAGAAAGGATCAGGAAAATATCAAGGCAAGTTGCCCTTCAAATGCTTTAACTGTGGTAAAATAGGCCATTTTGCATCTAAGTGTCCCCACAAGAAAAAGGATCAAAAAGCCCAGAACTTTGATGATTAAAATAATTACAAATTTAAGAAATATAGTAAAAAGAAAAGTTTATGTGCAAACAATGATGACTCCTTAGAAGACATAGATAGTGATTCATCCTGTGAAGACAATGTGAATGAATTTATGCTTATGGCTATGGGAGATCTTGATGATAAACTCACAAGAGGTGATATGGATGATGAAGAAGATGTGGTGGATATGGAAGGTGAATTAATCAATGCCTTGGAAGAAATTGACAGACTCATATGTAAGATGAGAAAACAAAAACAGTCTTTGATGTAGTTTAAAATGAATGACAAATATCCTGATGAAGACTTTACTCTATTAAAAGTGGAGTTAGAAGAGGAAAATAAAATAGAAGACATTATGAAACAACAATTATCAGAGAAGAAAGCAAGGTGTGAAGCCTTAGAATAAGAAATAGTAAAAACTAGAAAAGAAATGGAGAAGTTTAAGCGATTGTATCACCTGCAAAGAAACACAAAGTTGAAAACTAGATTGGGGTATGAAGAAGGATCAAGTAGTGATCATCCAAGTCATACATAACCTATCCATTTTGTTAAATCCTCAAACATTGACAACAGTCACTTTGCAGAAACAAAGAAAGAAAATCAACCACAAAGAAGGAATGAAATAAAAAGTACCAAAACTAAATCTGTAGATCAGAGAGATTATCGGTATGAAAGAAATCGACCTTCTCAAAGAAGATAGACTTTTTCAAGGTACAAAGGTTTCTTCTATGGTTATTGTTTTTTCTGCTCTAATTTTGGTCACAAGGCTATAAACTATTCTTTAATATTTAGATATGAGCAATCGAGTTTTTCAAGGAATGATTATCTGCCACCACAAAGATTGAGATAGCTAAGCAATAAACAATCGTAGACTATAAATCATGTGATGACGGGGAGAAGGACACAGGTGAAACATAACAACAATTATGAGCATAACAATTGTTATGATTTGTTATTCAGTGAACCAGAATATTACAACTGCCATAATTATGGACATAAAGTTGTAGACTGTCGCTTAAGGAATTACAAGCTAGATTTGATCCCCACTGCCGAAAATGTCAAGGTTTGGAAGAAGAAAGTGTATGACAAGTGTGGACTAGTGTTATCAGCCCAAAGACAAAAGAATCCCTGGTGTATTGATAGTGTATTTTCCAAACATATGACTGGAGACAAAAGTAAGTTTATAACTTTAAGTGAAAGAAAATCGGGGAATGTAAGTTTTGGAAATGATTCACCAAGAAAAATAAAAGGTAAAGGAATGGTAAGTTTGAGTAATGGCAAAGGGAAAGCTCAAGATGTGTTGTTTGTAGAAGGTATGAAACATAATCTGATTAGTGTCAGTCAAGTCTGTGACCGAGTATGTGAATTCATTTTTACCTCTAAAGACTGTAGAATAAAATCTGTGAATTCAGGACAACTAGTTGCAAAAGGGATAAGAACAAAAAACAATGTGTATGTGTTAAAATAAGAAAAATAAAAATGCCACTTAAGAAAGTATGATGAAAGTTGGTTGTGGCATAGGAGACTTGGACATCTAAATTTTGATCATATAATCAAGCTCATAAACAATGAGGCAGTAAAAGATCTTCCGAAGATATCAAAGCCATATGACTTTGTTTGTAAACCCTGTCAGATAGGAAAGCTTACTCGCACTCAGTTCAAATCTAAAAAATTTCCTTCAATAGAAAAACCTCTCCAGTTAGTACATATGGATTTATGTGGACCATCAAGGAAATAAGGTACAGGAAAAGAAAATTATTTTATGTTGATTATTGATGATTATTCTAGACTAACATGGGTTGCCTTTTTGAAGGAAAAATCTAAAGCATTTGAAAAATTCAAAGTGTTTAAGGCTCTGACTGAGAATCAAATAGGAAAAATATTAAAGGCAATAAGGTCTGATAGAGGAGGAGAGTTTAGTTCATGGAACTTCAAAGAGTTCTGTGATAAACATGGGATCAAAAGAGAGAACACAATTCCAAGGACTCCACAACAAAATGGAGTTGTTGAGAGGCAGAATAGATCAGTACAAAAAATGGCAAGATCAATGATGAATGAAAGGAACATACCTCAGACATATTGGGTAGAATAAATTCATACAACTGTTCATATCCTTAACAAAGCTCATCTCAGGCCACACAATGATAAGACTCCTTATGAACTATGGTTTGGAAGACCTGCTTCAATCAAGCATTTTAAAGTCTTTGGGAGTAAATGTTATATCAAGAACAATGATAAAAATATTGGAAAATATGATGACAGGGCTGATGAAGGTATCTTCTTGGGTTATGATATAGACAGTAAAGGGTACAAATGTTACAATAAGAGACTGCATAAGCTGGTTGATTGTATAGACATAAAAGTTGATGAAGAAATCCCAGTCAGAAATGTAAGTAGTGTTGAACCAAGCACAAAAGATATAGTTGAAGATGAAGATGAATAGGTCCAAGGATCAGAAAGGGAAGAATATGAATCAGATGAAGATAGGAATACTTAGGATGACAAAAATCAGCAGAAAGAAGAAAAATCACCTCTAAGAATTGTTAGAAAGAATCATCCTAAAAATCAGATAAATGGAGATATAAATAAAGGAGTTCAGACAAGAAGGAAATTGATTAAAGATGCAGAACAATCTCATGTTGCCTTTTTATCTATGAATGAACCTAAAAATTTTAATGAAGCCAGCCAACATGATGATAATATTAGTGAAATGAATGAAGAGCTTGATCAGACTGAGAAGAACAATACTCAGGACCTTGTCCCTAGACCTGAAGATAAGAATGTAATAGGTTCCAAATGGGTGTTCAAAAATAAAATGAATGAAAAAGGACAAGTTGTTAGAATAAAGCCAGATTGGTCTGTAAAGGGTATGCACAAGTTGAAGGTCAGGACTTTCATGAAAATTTTGCACCAGTGGCAAGATTGGAGGCCATCATAATGTTTTTTTCATATTCATGCCATAAGAACTTTAAAGTGTATCAGATGGATGTTAAGTCAGCTTTTCTTAATGGATATCTAGAGTAAGAAGTTTATATGGAGCAACCTAAAGGATTATCATTGACAGATAATCCTAATTATGTTTGCAAGCTGAAGAAGGCCTTCTATGGACTGAAACAAGCACCACAATCTTGGTATTATAGTCTAGACAAATTTTTACAAGACAAAGGGTTCATGAAAGGTACTGTTGACAACAATCTCTACATTAAGTCTGAAGGTGATAATTTACTAGTTGTTTTGGTTTATGTAGATGATATTATTTTTGGCTGTACTAATGAATCATCTATCTAGTGGTTTGTTAACTCTATGAAAAAAAAATTTGAGATGTCCATGATATGAGAACTGTCATATTTTCTTTGTTTACAAGTAAATCAGAGTTTTGCAAGAATATTTATCTCTCAAGAAAAATATTTGAAAGAAATGTTAAAGAAATTTTAGATGGAGGATTCCTCTCATGTTAGCACACCTATGGTGGTTGGTTGCAAGCTCAGTAAAGATGATGTTTCACTGGATTTTGATCAAAGGACACATCACTCTATGATAGGCAGTCTTTTGTACATCACAACATCCCGTCCTAATATAATCAAGTTGTTAGAATGGTAGGTCGTTATCATTCTGCTCCAAAAAAAAGTCACTTGGTAGCTATCAAAAGGATATTCAAATACTTGAAGGGAACAATGAATTATGGTCTGTGGTATCCTAGAAATCCAAATTTTCAGTTAACTGCTTATTCAGATGCAGATTGGGCAAATTGTGTGGATGAGAGAAAGAGAACTAGTGGAGGTGCATTCTTCCTGGGTGACTCGTTGGTAGCATGGCTTAGTAAGAAGCAGGGATCTATTTCCTTATCAACTACATAAGCATAGTACATTGTTGTTGCTACTTGCTGCACTCAGATTTTGTGGATGATCCAAACTCTTGCAGATTTGAAGGTAAACTATACTGATCCGATTATAATTCACTATGATAACACCAGTTCCATTAGTCTCTCCAAAAATCCTGTTCTTCATTCCAAGACTAAGCATATTCCAATAAAATATCATTTTCTCAGAGAACAAGTTACAAACAGAGTTGTTCAGCTGAATTATATCCCTTCCATAGGACAAATAGTTGAATCTTTACTAAACCGTTAGTAACGACCCCTTTTGGATATCTTTGTCAAAAGTTGGGGGTTATAACTTCTTTCGTCTAATCTGTTCACCTAGTCAGGGGGAGTATGTACTACAATAGCTCAGGGGGAGCGTGTTTATTCTTTGACATTGATGTCAAAGGGGGAGAAAGTGCGGTAATTTCAAGGATGCTACAGTGGTATAGTTGGATATTCTTCAAGGTTTCCATCAATGCTAAAGGGGGAGATTGTTGGCATATTTATTACAGAAGGAAAAGTATTTGTTTTTCATTGATGGCAAGCTCAACCCGACGATGACGAACAAGATAAAATGGCAATACCAACAACACAACATTGATCGTATGACAAGATCGGGAAATAACTCCATTTCAGAGCTTCAGATACCGGGAGTTGGAGGAGTCAAGAGTTGAGACTCTTCATCACTGGAGTTGCGAAGTCATGAAGTGAAAAATGCCAAAATCCCAAAACTGACACTTCAACGAAGAGTTTCATAGACCGAAAAATAACTCCATCTTGGAGTTCCAGATACTGGGAGTCAGAGGAGTCAATAGTCGAGACTCTTCGTCACAGGAGTCCTGAAGTCACGAAATGTGAAATGCCAAAGTCCCGATGAGATTAGGACCAAATCAAAGAAAAGTGGATATCAAGAAATCAGAAGTAAAAGGAAGGAAATGTGATAGCATTTCAACTTGTGAAATGATGAAATGCGAAAAACCAAAATGTTGAAATATGAAAAGGCTAAAACACCGAGACATGGAACATCGAAATCCAAAAACGCTAAAAGATGAAATACCGAAATGTGAAATGCCGAAATACCAGACCGGTGCTCTGACTCCATTTCAGAGTTCCATATACCAGAGGTTGGAAGTGTCGAAACACTTCATCACAGAAACGATGAAACGCCAAAAATCCAAATGCCGAAATACCGGACCTTTGATTTGACTCCATTTCATAGTTCCAGATACCGGGAGTTGGAGTGTCGAAACACTTCACCATAGGAAAGCCGAAATGCCGAATTTTTGAAATATGAAATCTGAAAGACATTTTGTTTCTTGTAATCCAACGGTGCAGGTGAATTTGAATATGATTGGAGGGCTATTGTTTCACCTCACAATTAATTGATCAGTTAGAAAAACTAATTCATGATTCTTGATCGGTTGGTGTTTCTGTTGCTGAAGCATTGTTGTTCTAGGGTTTTGAGGGGTAACTAAAATGGTTGGAATGTATAAAAGGAACATGCAATGACTGTGTGTGTTTGGTCATTATGAATGAAAAATTAGTTGAACTGTAAAGAAGGGAAGTTTACAGTATGCGCAGTGTTAGACCAACAATATGCGCTCTATGAGATAAAACTAAGAGATGAGTAACATATGAGGAATAAACATAAGCAAGAGAAGAATTGCAAAATAGCCTGAAGTAGAGTAGAATTGAAAAAAAGCTTGAAGAAGAGCATAATTGTAGAACAGAAAGAGGAAGAGAAGAATTGCAGAACAAACAGAGGAAGAGAAGAATTGTAGAACATTTAGAAGCAGATCATATTTATAGAACAAAGAAGAAGTGGTAAGAATCGATTTATTTGTGTTTTTGGTTATTCTATCATTTATTTGAATCCAGGGTGGTAGGGTGATGCTAGGAAGGATTTTTGTTCTCATAGGTTCAAGTGGGTGCTTGAACACAGGGAGTTGTAGCTTCCATCTGGTTGCATATAGAGAAACTAGGGTGGTAGGGTGATGTGAGGGAGAACAAGTATTCTCTGTTATACAGGTTGGAGCCTGTGTAACTGGAAGTTGGTGCTGGAACACTCAGGGAGTTGGTGCTTCCTTCTAGTGGGTTCTAGAGAAACTAGAGAGTTGGTGCTCTCAAACAAGTTGGAGCTTGTAAAATAGAGGTAGTAGCCTCACATT